>JAMZAV010007398.1:0-19962 GCA_024449915.1 Sweltsa coloradensis | reverse complement strand
CCTAAAAACTGCCTTTACCATGGCGGGTTCGCACGACAATCAAGCGCGTTATGGGTTGCCACGGCCCCATTTGAAAATTACGCATTTTAAAACACAGTTTTCTTATAAAAACCTTTTTTTTTAAACGTTCAAACCAATGTTTGTGTGTTAAAAAAATTAAAAAAGGCTCAAAAACACGCATTAATTAGTTTTTTTGAACTTTTTGCATATACACTTTTGGCGAATTTCAGAGATTTTGAAGGCCTCAAAAAAATTTCACCCAAATTTTTGAGTATCGGTTTAGCCAATCTTGTTAACAAAAAAAAAAATCCCAAAAAAAAGGAAAAGAAATCCGGATTTTTTTCTCCATGTATTGAATGCAATTTTTTTGCTTCGCTCGCTATGCTCAACCAGTTTTTTTGCTCTGGTTTTTGTGCAACCGGGGATGGAAGAAAAACCCCAACAAGGGAGCTCCAAATTTTAAATTTTCGGGGCTCAAAACCAGTCTCAAAAAAAAACAGTGGTTTAGTGTTCTTCAGACCCAGAAATTGTATTTGGAAAAACAAAATTATGATTTAAAGATCGATGTGTATGAAAACAAGAAAATAATTAAAAAGTATAAAAAAAAGTTAAATTTTTTAAATAATTATTCTAGACCAAAATTTAAAATAAAAATAAAATAAAAAACATTTAAATGCACCGGTAGCTGAATGTTTTGATTTCGGTGAAAAATATATTTTCCCTTTTTGTTTTCCAGAAATTCGCCCCCATGCTCCTTGTTGTCCGGGTTTGACCCCGGCGAAGAAAACACACTGCACACAGGACGCGGGGAAAAGCAGCGGGCCCCCGGTCTAGACTGCTCAAGAAAGTCCCGATAAAAACCCCGGTTGGTTCCTGAACTGTTCCCAGCCGGGGGACGCTAAGTCGAAGACAAGTCATTCCTCAAATTCCGGGAATGGGATAATGAAAGTTCACTTGTGATGGTAAATGATAAACGTTGTTTAGTTCTAGTACCAAATAATTTATATATTTTTATTTAAAAAACCCTTTCCCAAGGCATGTGCATATCTTTAGATAATTTAAGCGGTGTGTTTGAAATTAAAAATAATAAATTTCCCCACACGTCACTTTCTTGTGAAGATCTAACAGTACAAAATTAATCAAATTTCAATTTTTACAAGTTTTTAAAATTAAATCGTTTTCCCTTAAAATTTTCCCTTATGGATCCAAAAGTTATAAAATTTAACGGGTAAAAAGCGATGCACTTAAATATCAACATAATAAACATGAATCAGAAGTACAAATTCAATTAACTATCCCGACACGGGTTAAAACAAATCAATTTTTTTGACAGTCCAAAAAACCAAAGCTAAAAACAATCAAGTCCTTCTATAACAATCAGATTCCCTATAAAGAGCTTATAGGCTTGTAGTAGGAAAACAGAAAATTGTAAATCATGAGGTCACATGGCTCAAGAAGTCAATGCATGCAAGAGCAACAGAAAAAGCTTCCGCCCCTGAGAATTTGCGTACCTGCTGCATACCTTACAAAATATAAAAGAGAACAAACACTACAACACACTTTAAAATCCCAAATATGTCATAAAATAACTAAATTGAAATATTTCGTTAACCAATTGTTTAAGAAGGCACCGCATTAGTTATTAGATGAGCGAAGCGAAAACTTCAATTTGACTGACCCCCCAAAAAAATTAGCTCAGGTGTTTTTTTTGTTTGTTTGTATTTTTGTCTGTTTCTTCGCACTCTACCGGGCAAACGGCATATGCGATCGTAATAAAAATTGGAGGGAAGAGAGTAAAGAGAGAGGTGTATTGTTTTTTGGTACAATCGAAGAAATATTTCTAATGAATATCGTACTTTTTCGTTTTTTTTTCGATTTTTTGTACGAAATATTCGTGCCATATGGGCCAATTCTGACCAATTGGGTGGGGCTTCAACATTCATATTATACATGGACATTAAGGTTATGTTGATGTAGTACCTTTTGAAAGAAAAAGTTGAAAAAGTTAGCCAGAATCCATATAAATAAAGCTTTTAATATAAGTTTTTCACGGTAAATAATACCAATTGACAAGTAACAATAGTAGCTTAACAACAATCACCGACAATGCGTAGGCAGCAAAGCAAAGCACTTGCAAAAGTAAAGATATCCCACGCAAACTAAAAACTTAAAAAAAAACTCATCCATCAACGCAACTAAAAAAAGTGTTTGCGAAGCTTCCTGGTCTAATTCTTAACAGCTGTCCCCAGCTATAATACCGACAAATGTTGGCTCACCCGTCACTGACTTCATGATATTGACATATGAGGTCGCCGCTCGATAATAACTCCTTTGATGGATCTACACTCTAGTGACGTTCCCTGATGTGGAACACTCTAGTGACGTTCTCTGATGTGGAACACTCTAGCGACGTTCTCTGATGTGGAACACTCTAGCGACGTTCTCTGATGTGGAACACTCTAGTGACGTTCTCTGATGTGGAACACTCTAGTGACGTTCTCTGATGTGGAACACTCTAATGACGTTCTCTGATGTGGAAACACTCTAGCGACGTTCTCTGATGTGGAACACTCTAGCGACGTTCTCTGATGTGGAACACTCTAGCGACGTTCTCTGATGTGGACACTCTAGCGGGCGTTCCCTGATGTGGAACACTCTAGCGACGTTCTCTGATGTGGAACACTCTAGCGACGTTCTCTGATGTGGAACACTCTAGTGACGTTCTCTGATGTGGAACACTCTAGCGACGTTCTCTGATGTGGAACACTCTAGCGACGTTCCCTGATGTGGAACACTCTAGCGATTCCCCTTGATGTGGAACACTCTATGACGTTCTCTGATGGGGAACACTCTAGCGACGTTCTCTGTGGGGAAACACTCTAGGACGTTCCTGTTGGAACACTTATGACTTTTCCGATTGGAAAACACCTGGACGTTCTTGATGTGGAACACTCTAGCGACGTTCTTGATGTAAAAAATCTAGTGCTTCTCTGGGGGGGGGAACACTCTGTGCGTTCTCTGATGTGGAACACCCCCGCGACTTTCCTTAGGGGAAAACACTCTAGTATTTTCTCTGATGTAACACTCTATGACGTTCTCTATGTGGAAAAACCCTGGACGTTTTTTGATTGGGGAAAACCCTGGACTTTTCTCTGAGGAACACTCTAGGGACTTTCTCTGTTGGGAACCCTTTCTGGCGTTCTCGATGTGGAACACTTTAGGGACTTCTTGGTTGGCACTCTAGTGACTTTTTCTCTGATGTAAAAACCTCTAGGGGACGTTCTCTGATTGGAACACTCTAGGACGTTCTCTATTTGGAACACTCTAGTGCGTTCTCTGATGGGGAACACTCAATGACGTTTCTTGGGAAAAAAAAAAAAAAATTTTGTGGGAAACCTCAAAGGACGTTCTCTGATGTGGAAACTCAAAACCCGTTCTCTGAGGGGAACCCTCAAATGCGTTCTCTGATGTGGAACCTCTAGGACGTTCTTGATGTGGAACACTCTAGCGACTTTCTGATGGGGAAAACACTCTGGGGTTTTGTGTGCATCTGGAGGATGGGGAAACACTCTAAGACGTTCTCTATGTGGAAACACTCTGCGACTTTCTCGATGGGGAACATCTAGTGACTTTCTCTGATGTGGAAACACTTAGTGACGTTTCTGATGTGGAACACTCTAGGGGACGTTCTCGTTTGTGGAAACTCTAGGCTTCTCTGATTGGAACACTTAGTACGTTCTCTGATGTGGAAAAAACGATTTTTACTGCACAAACTGACAATTTAACATTTTTTAAACTTTTACCCCTTTGCTGAAAAAAATTAATCCTCCACAAAAAAATCCAAATTTTTTACAAATTTTTTTACCCATTTTCAAAAATTCCCAACAACGGGGCTCCATCAAAACCCACCAAAGCCACTAAAAAAAAACAAAACCACAACCCCAGAAAACAACATCAAAACCCAGAACAAATGCAAAAAACAACAACAACAAAAAAAACCAAAAAAAAACCCCACCCACAAAAAAGACAACACTGCCAGTACTACCCCCGTTCCCCCAAACAGTTTTTTGTGCAACTACCCCTGCAGTTACGACTACCACCCCTTCTAGGGTTTAACTACCCCTACCACCCGGACTCACCCTTCTTTCAAAAAGCCCAAAACCCAAAACCCCCCCCCTCCCCTCTTCCCCTAAATCTACTACCCTTTTTCCCCCAAACCCCCCACCACTACTACCTCCCAAAACCCAAACTACAAACCCCCCCCCACCCTACTATCAAACCACTACCCCCATTCCACTATCCCCACTCCACTATCCCAAAAAAACCCCTTTCCCCCCACCACTTAAATAAACAACTCCCCCCCCCTTTCTACACTTACATACTTTTAGACCTACTACAACTATACCCCAAATTTTACACTACAACCGTAACTGCAGGAACTACAACTACAACTCTTGCAACAACAACTCCTACAACTCCTACAACTCCTACTACTACAACTCGTACTACTACTACAACTCCTACAACCAATACATTGTCTAGTTCTACCACGCAATGCAGAAGGCCAGGTGAGTTTCTAGAATAGTAAGCATGGTAACGTAAGAAAAGAGTGCTGTAACAATTTCGATTATAATATACATACATTAGTGTGACGTAATCCATCATGGCCGCCCCATGGTAACGCATAGCTGCTTGACTCCGAACACGGTTCCGATCCCATTACAATCCAATCACTTCATATTTGCGACGAGGTATCATTGAACTGTTTACAATCGAGTATTTTTCCGATGAGGTTAACACTATGTTAACGAGAGAAATCATTTTACCGTGAATGATTGGATGTTTTATTTCCATTAAAATGTAGGCCTACTTTATAAGTTTTGTTAGCTTTAGAATAAGTTTACAGCTTAGATACATTTATTTTAAAGAGTTCTAGCAATTGTTGGATGAGCTAAGCGAAGACTTCAATTTCACTGACCCCCAAAAAATTTAGCTCGGTTGTTTTTTTTTTGTTTTTTTGTTTTGTTTTTTTGTCTGATTGTTAACAGTCTACTACTAGGCAAACGGCATATCCGATCTTGATGAAAATTTGACAGGACCTTCGAAATCTCTGAACTTAGAGGTGTATTGTTTTTGGGTACAATCGAAGAAATATTTCTCATGAATATAGTACTTTTACGATTTTTTTTCGATTTTAGTGCGATATTTTCGTGCTATTTGGGCCAATTCTGACCAAACGGGTGGGGCTACAACGTTCATATTATACATGGACATTAAGGTTATTGTGATGTAGTACCTTTTGAAAGAAAAAGTTGAAAAAGTTAGCCAGAATCCATAGAAATAAAGCTTTTAATATAAGTTTTTTGATTTTTTGTGCGATATTTTCGTGCCATTTGGGCCAATTCTGACCAAATTGGTGGGGCTACAACGTTCATATTATACATGGACATTAAGGTTATGGTGATGTAGTACCTTTTAAAAGAAAAAGTTTAAATAGTTAGCCAGAATCTATAGAAATAAAGCTTTTAATATAAGTTTTTTATTACAGTAAATAATACCAATTGACAGGTAACAAAAGAAACTTGACAACAATCAGCTACAATGCGTATAGGTAGCAAAACAAAGAACTTTTTCCTAGTATAATCAAATCATAGGTCTACAAATCCAATCTGATGCCAATGCTTATCATTTTTGCGTTATTGTGTTCGAGCTGTGAGTCAATAAGCATTACTGTATTTGGGAACAGTAGGAGCCAATATTTGTTTGGAGTCAATTTCTTCGTTGCCAAGGGCATCCAGTTGCGTGACGTCACCACTAATAGTTTCTATTGCCTTTGCTTTTCTGTTTAACTTTCATGCAACTTATTAAGATGAGTAGAGAAACGGCTTAGGTATTCGAGTTTATAATATTATAATATTATATATTATTATTATTTATTATTATATATATTATTATATTATATTATATATATATAAATTTTTTCATTTATTAATTTAAAAAAAATGTATTTAACGTCCATCGTTTTCAGCTATAAAATCTGATTTACAAAGGAGGATAATTAAATAAAACGAATTACTTAAATGCAGATACAATAATGAGCTGTCGTTAGGTACTGTTTGAAACAGTAATAATCTATCGCAAAGGAAATTAAGAGGAATTTAAGTTAGTTAGTTTAGCTGTTACATTTTCTGGATTTAAGGGCACACAACACTCAGGTTATTAATGTGGTGGGTAATTTTAAATTGGTTCTGTTTTCTCCAATGTGAAAAACTGTCATGTATCTTATTAATAGTTGAAGGGTTGAAAAGCAAAGTGGACCAACCCACACATTTCCTTTCCCTTAGATGATTAAGTTATAGTTTGTGTGGCTCGTTGGTCTTTGTGTGGCTCGTTGGTCTTGTGGTTAGCGTATCTGCTTCCAATGCAGAAGGTCCAGGGTTCGATTCCCGCTAAAGTCAGAAGTTTTTTAACTTCTGATTTGGACTTCAGTCCATCAGTTCTTGTCTTAGGAGTTTGTAAACGGTGACTTTGGAGCCGTCCTAGCAACGAAGCACATAATAAATTTCAGAGTTGTTCTGAATCGGCCTTGTTGATTCTGGCGTTGATTCGCGGGTGTTCGCACTGTCCATACCACTGATTGCTATATTTCCTATTAAAAATATCGATTTTTGGTTGGTTATCGCTCACTCGTCGATTGCGTCGGGGTCTGCAGGGTTGGCTTGGTCGCTTTGATTTAAAGTCCCCCACTGAAAATCAGTTATATAACTGAGTGGGTAGACTCTAAATAAAATTTATTTATTATTTATTTATTAGAATGTAGCTTAAACTGTTTGAAGTGATTGTAACTTATTTCTCTATCAAATACCAACTTAAAATATCATATTTGGAAATTTTAAAAAAATATCATAATTTCTGGCTTAAATACCCTAACACGATAATTGGTCGAGTTTACTTCTGGATGCTTTTGGATGTTTTTATTTTGTTACTATTTTCTAATTGATTTGAATGTGGTTAATACAGAAATGTACTTTTAAGTAAAAATAAATGTGGGTTGTTCCTCTTTGCTTCTCAACCTGTCAGCTAAATCCCTGCTAATAACCAACTTGTCACGTGTGTTTCAGATCTCCCAAGTGGCTATACTTATATTCAAAGTTTTGGTGGTAGTCTCAAAGCTTACTCGGAGCCAAAATCTAAATCTGCTGCTGCGTTGAAATGCCTCGAAAGTGGGGCATATATAGCTAACGTAAACTCCCAAGCGATGCAGGACTATATAGTGGCAGTCGGTAACGATAGTTTCTTCGCTGGAGCCAGTACAAAAGGAGATATTTGGGTTAACCTGTATTACAACACCGGCATGTCAGTTTGGATGACACAATTCGGTACGAAAATCCTACTTGTAATAAACTAGAAAAAATTGACCTGTTGAATCAAAGTAGGATCTAATACGGAATGAAATGGTTTTGCCTGGAACTCATTTTGACATATTTTAATTCAAAATAAAATTTTAAATATCACCGATATTTTAACTGATCTAAAAAAATTAAACTTTAACTTGTTATTTTTAACATAAAAATAATTTTATTTGTTTATTTATTTATTTATTTATTTTACTTCAATTTACAGGCAGCGGTTAAGCCGTTGTCGCTAAGCCGGTTCCCACTCGAATACCTAAGTTAAAGGGGTATTTACCACAATATTTGTTACCACATAATTGGATGAAAAGATTCCATTTCACTACACTGGAGAATAAAATCCGGATTTTTTTTTTGTATTTTTGTGTGTCTGTTAACACGATTCCGGCTAAACTGATACTCCGATTGCGACGAAATTTTAGGGAGGCCTTCGAAATCTCTGAACATAACTAACTGCCACGTTCTTGAGCGCAATCGGGAAATTTTTTCTCATAAAAAACGCAATTTTACGTTTTTTTTTTTTTTTTTTTTTTAAATTTCTTCGACTTATAACACCTACATGCTTTATCCGATTGTAATTATCTTTTCACAGAACCTTAATTATATGAATTAAGATATTCGTGTGAAATTTGAGCGTAATCAAAAAATTATTTCTCGTGAAAATCGAAATTTTACGTTTTTTTTCTTTTTTTAAACAATTCTTTGACTTATAACACCTACATGCTTTATCCTATTGTAATGAATTTATCACAGAACCTCAATTTCATGAATTTATATATTCGTGTTAAATTTGAGCGCAATCGAATAATTATTTCTTATGAAAATTGCAATTTTACGATTTTTTTCTTTTTTTAAAAATACGATTCATCAAAAAAAATAAGTTAATTTTTTAATTTAATTTAATTTTTAAGAAAATCTTCGACAAAGTAATGATTTTTTCATAGAACAACAGAAAATCCACGTAACACATGGCAGCTCAATGCACCAATTACGCTCATCCAATAACGCGGCGGGACTTAGGCGTTTTCCTAGTCTAAAGCATAATACTACACTTAAATGACTGTTCAAAAAATTATCTAATAACTGTGATATTACACGTATTTTTCAATTTTTTTGATCCAGAAATTTTCGAAAATTGGTGTTATGGGAAATTCCTAAAGTTGGCTTTTACCTGCTTTTTTTTGTTCCACATAGATACTAAAGCATCGTACTAATTTTAAATGGCCCTTTACAACATTGTGTCTTGAAAATGTGCACAAAAATACACACACACACGCAAAAATATGCATTCCAAAATCACACCCTTTCTTAGTAATCAGCGTATTTTGACCGAACCACTTACCCAAATTACAAAACAAAATATAGAGGAAATGGCTGTCGAGTACGTCAACAATGGCCAATATTTTTTTGCATCACAATCCTCCAAGGTCACGGGGCATAAAGATCGTCCCCATGTTATTTCTTATGGGATATTTTCGCGAATGGGACCTAGCTCGAAAATACCAAGCTTGACATTTTTTGGAGAGGTCATAGTGAACCCAGTAACTTCTCTGTTAATTTTAAATTCATAACTAGTTAGAGTGAATTTAATATATTTTTTGAGTTCAGCGGGTGAGCAACCTCGGCCGGGCGTGGTCAGGGGTAGAGTGGGTGAACGCTCTGCCCTGAAACACACGTATACCGCTGGCTAGTGCAGATGGAGGGTTCGAGAGCTAGTGTAACGGCTTCGTTCTCCTCGACGTCTGCTCGGCAGTCCGGGTTATTGGAAGAATCTATGCGCTCAAAAACGTGGCAGTTCTAAGTTTAGAGATTTGGAAGGCCTCCATAAAATTTCATCGCAATCGGACTATCGGTTTAGCCGGAATCGTGCGGACAAACAGACAAAAATACAAAAAAGAAAGAAAAAAAAACATTCTGGAAATTTTTCTCCAGTGTAGTAATGGAATCTTCGCTTCGCTCGCTACGCTCGCTACGCTCATCCAATTATATTTTTATCAAACAATTTTGGAGCATTTTTAAATTCCGTCTCAAATCTTGTATATCTTGCAATGCGTGTAATAATTGAGTTTATTTCAATGTTTACATTTTCGTTTGTTTTGTTTTGCCAGTTAAGTTCATTTTGATGTCAGTCTTAAATATTTTAATAAGTGATGTTTTATACCAGTAACAGTAAGATCAAAACATACGTAATTCCAAAACATTTACGCCATTGATTTTGAACTGTAACATTGTTTGCAGGAGTTGGTGTAACGGTGTATCCTTTCCACAAATGGTCACCAGGTCACCCGTCGCCCGATGGTAGATGCGCCGTCTTCCAAGTTCCTCTCTTGGCACACTCGGACACGCCCTCCTGTGCTGACCCGCTCAAGATTCAGCCGTTCGTTTGTTTTAGGCTACGGGGTCCTGAACATGATAAATTGCTGATGTAATAAACTCAATGGCGTTATTAAAATTTTAAATGTTTTCTTTCCACGTTAACAATTAAAAAATAAACCAACACATTTTTGTGGATTACTTTTTAAATATTAACATTGGGTTTCTTAAAACGTGTATGAACAGGTTACTTACTATAACTTACATTAAAAGTTTATTGTACTACTGATTATATCGTGGGCATATGCCTTATATATGACTTCATTATATACAATAGATTGTGACATGTTTTAGGTGTTTTGTGTTATCATGTTGGTTTCTTTGTAGTTTTAGCTTTATTTGAACTTTATAATATAAATAAATAAAAATAATAAAATGTAAATTTAAACAATACCCTTTTGCTTATGTTACAAAGTTATATTTGTGTGTACTGAAGAAATAAAAGAGATGTGAAAAATATTGATTATTCAATGTTGACCAGTACTGTACGAACACTCATTTTTATGCAACGAAGTTCGTAGATTGTAGAATCGATAAGGGAATGACAACGGGTGAGAAGTGCAGAGAATGGCGGTGATCAAGCTCAGGGAATAGAGGAAATACGGAGCGAAGCTACTTAATCAATTGAGAGCGTAGAAGAAAACCACACATTCAAAATCTTACTAAAATTAAAATGATGAAATAATTTTAGAGAAGGTCAGATTAATTAATGATTATGATTTGTAGGACTATACACATCTCAAAATAAAACGGTGATTACAATATTTCAATGGATGACAACCATCTTCATCAGGTTTAATGACAGTAGAAAATCAATGTTTTTATTTTGAGTGGTGTGTAGTCTTACAAATCATAATCTTCAAAATCGAAATACTTGGTGGAGGTGCCGGGTACTAAAAATTACAATTTAAAATTTAGGCACGCCCCTTTGGCTTGGACAAGGCCCTTGGTAGGATATTATTGTTGAAAATTATTCTTTATCATTAGCTTAAAATGGCTATTACCCCAAAAAATGATTTTTTACCAAATAATCTTTAGCATAAACCTACACTTAAATGATCGTCAAAAAATTATATCTTGTAACTGTGATTTTACACGTATATTTAAATTTCTTTCATCATGAAATTGGCGAAAATAGGCTTTTTGGGAAATTTGTAAAATCGGCTTTAACTTGCTTCTTTTTTGTTCCACATAGATACTAGAGCATCATACCAATCTAAAATGACACTTTATTACATCGTGTCTTGAAACCGTGCACAAATATACTCTGAAACACGCAAAAATATGCATTCCCAAATCACACCCCTTCTTGGTAATCAGCATATTTTGACCGAACCACTTGCCAAAATAACAAAACAAAATATAGAGGATTTACATAAAAGACTGTCGAGTACGTCAAAATGGCCAGTATTTTGTGGGGATTAAAATCCTCCAAGGTTATATAGGGCATAAAGATCGTCCCCCCTTGTTATTTCTTATAGGAGATTTTTGCCGATGGGACTTCCTCGAAAAATTCCAAGTTCGATCTTTTTTTCCGTGTCATGGTAGACCCCATAATTTTTCTGTTGAATTCTTAATTCATAACTAGTTAGCCTGCATGAAATATTTGTTTTGAGTTTAGCGAGTGAATACCCCTTTTAACGACAGAAACCTAATGTCAATCGGAGGTCGTGTTCGGTTTTATCGTGAGACGTGACACACGCACAGACGGACGGACGGACAGAAAAGTGATGCATTATGGGAGCTTTCCTTCCTACTAACAAGTAAAAGATTTTCACCTGCCTAAACTTAGCGCGTGAATCACTGATTCGAAATGTTCCGGGTTCGATACCCAGCACAGGCAAACCTTAATGAAATATTTTGTAATATTTTCTTTCTTTCTTATTAATGTGAATGCATGGGTTGAGCCTTCTGTAATTCTAAAAGTAAATGTAATAATCTACTTTCTGAAGCGGGGATCGAACACAGGATCTTCTGCACTGGATAAACGAGAAGATGGCAAGTTTTAAATAGATTAACATCTATCTTTAATACAATTCAGAAGTTACAAAATCCGTCTCGACCGGGGTTCGAACCCGGGTCTCCTACATTCCTGGTAGTCGGTAACATTTTAACTTAAACTCTCAGTATCGAGACCAGACGGGATTCAGGGTACACACACCAACACGGATTTGGCCATGTGCACTGGCACTGCACTCAGGAAGCAGCCGTACGTCTGTGACAAACCGTATGAATACGTTTGCTAAATGACGGTTGCCGCCCAAGAAGATATAGACCTGCGTACTTCGACGGTGTCTATGAAGAATATAAAAAATAAATAACGTTAGTTTTAAATTTAAAAAATATAATAAATGCTGTATTTGCATTTATTTTGATTTATTTCACTTGTTTTTAGCAGTAAACAAAAAATATAGAAAACTCTTTTGTGATTTATTTGTGACTTACAAACGGTCTGATATTTTAACACCCTTTGAAATCATATTTTACACTCTTTGGTTATTGTGAAGCACTTACAACTTGTGGTTGATTGATTTCAAACAAATAAATATTTATAAAATGTATAGCGTTTCAATTTCTGTTCTTTCAACATAAATTACCATTATTTTGCTATATTTCGGATTTAAATAACTGTTTCAAGGTTTATTTTAATTTTAAAGACGATATTAGATATTACTTCGAAATATTATGCACCTTAGGTAAATGCGTGTATAATCTTGGTTAAATTTTATATTATCTTTTGTAATTTGTAATTTTTTTATATCGGACCGTGTTGGCTCTAGCGCTAAGCGCTTGATTCTGTGTTTGAAGGTCCTGGGTTCGAATCCCGTCAAAACCGCCAATCATGACTGAATGTTTTTCCGAGGTTAATTTAACAGAAATCAGAAATTACAAAGTCCATTCCGACCGGGGTTCGAACCCGGGTCTCCCACATTCCAGGTAGGCACATTAACCAACAAGACCACCGAGATGGTATTTTTTGAACTTCTGAATTGTAGTTGCATTATAGAAATGAATGGATGGAACAGTACTGCAACGGAAAACTATTGCCTTTGAACTGACCATCAAACATCACTTAATGTCATTATCTAACGCAGGTAAGAGCGAGGGTTTATTTCTCGATTTGGTTAGTTGGGAAACACTCCCGTAGGTGGAATTGTTAATATTTAGTACAATTCAGAAATTACAAAATCCATACCGACCGGGACTCGAACCTTGAAATGTTAACGTTAACATGGGTAAAATTTAAATTACCACTCAACTTGATAAATTCCTCGTTAAACCAATTAACAATTGTTATAAATATAGTAAATCCACTATAAAAAATAGACTAGTATTTTGTTTTAAATTTAAACACAAATATAATTGGTACTTTAATCTTGTGGTAAGAGGCCAAGAGATGGCTCGCGCCTAAACGAACTCCATTTCACAAACGTCTTCTGGTAAATAGAGTATTATTCCTCGAAACTAGAGGCGAGCTCTGGTAGTCGTCGTCGGGGACCTCTCCTCCTTCACTGACGACCTCCCCAACGACGACGACCAAAACGACACGAACGATGACAAAGACGATGACGACCACGACGTGAGAACCCCTCTTTTCCTTTCACCTACCCGTAGCTGATTCTGATCTGCACGGGGGTTTCCTTCCTATATGCCCTAGGCTAGAGTAACGTATTATGACCTAGCGGTTGACGCGCCCTTAATCCAAATCAACTTAACCTCAACTATGGCAAAGCCTCCTTTCAGTACGAAGACGGTGACAACGACTACACGATTGGTTGAAGCACTCGGAAACCATACTAGAAAAACGCCAAAGTCGTTGTTAGACGAGTGAGCAAGCCATGTGCTGAGTACTCGGTAACACTAGGGAAATGCCAAAGTCGTTGTTAGACGAGTGAGCAAGCCATGTGTTGAGTACCCGCGAACATCCCCTTTCCTCCCCAAAACCTAAGGCTGAATCTAGCTAGCATGGACATTTCCTCCACAGTATATTAGGCTAGAGTGGCGCATTAGGCTTTACAGTGTTGACGCACCCTTATAACAACTAATCTAACTAAGAACTGGCTAGATATAAACTATCTAACTCTTAATGAAAGCAAAA
Source organism: Sweltsa coloradensis (assembly GCA_024449915.1). Classification (NCBI taxonomy): domain Eukaryota; kingdom Metazoa; phylum Arthropoda; class Insecta; order Plecoptera; family Chloroperlidae; genus Sweltsa; species Sweltsa coloradensis. The sequence continues at coordinate 6,078 of JAMZAV010007398.1, read as the reverse complement.
CAAAGAACATCGCCTTCTCACATAGCCTCACAGATAGTTTAGAACATTTAAGTATAAGTATACATTCTAAATTGTGTGACAAGAAACCCGCTTGCAACTGCAATAAAATAAAAAGGGGTGAAGAAATCAAATATCTAGGGATATTAATTAGATCAACATATTAAATGGGACAAACACATACAATACGTATCTACTAAACTACGTAGCACACTTTACAAATTTTACGTCCTTAGAAGTATCTTAACTATAAACACACTGAAAACAGTATATTTTGCTCTGGTAGAATCTATTATAAGGTATGGTATAATAATATGGGGAGGTACGTTCCATTCACACATACTACATCTGGAGGTGTTCCAAAAAATTTTACTTAAAGTTATGTTTAAAAAGAACAGAAGACATCCCTCTCACATACTTTATAATGATATAGCTGGGATATCAATATTAACCATACGGAAACTACAAAATTTATTAGAATATATTAACAAGCACAGGCACTACAACCCTACCACTAACCACTCTCAAAGAACGAGACAAATCACAGGTTTTCAAATGATAATTTCCAGAGTTAAGTCCACACTTCTCCAGAAACAAATAATCTACCTAGGACCTTCCATTTTTAACAGTATTCCTGTGCAAATAAAAATGGTAACACAAACACCAATTTAAAAAACTGATCAAACAACGGCTTTTATCTTCCTCTGAGGAGTGTATAGAAACTCTTATCAACCTAAAACCTACACACCATAAACATTATACACATTTAAATAACTATAACTCAAATTTATAAATCTATATTATCACCAATAACTTAACACAATAAATTATTTACTCGTAAGACGACGACTACAGGACTTAACGTCGACTATATGACGACTAAATGACACCATGCTTACTTATTAAGCATAACAAACTAATACAACACACATAACAAAAACTTGTAGAAATACAGCCAAACCTTACACACTCAAAAGGAATGAGATCTAAAAAAAGGGCCAAGCTCATCTACCCTTCCACATTTGCGCATTCTTAATTCATAAACGTACAGTGTCCCATAACAGCATCCTCGAAAAGCTTGGCAAAATAGAATTTGCGATTATTAATTTAACGTAGTAGTTTATCCAAGTTCTTTTTTTGTAATTAATTTAAACGTAAACATGCAAATTCTATTTTGCCAAGCTTTTCAAGGATGCTGTTATGGGACACTGTACGTTTATGAATTAAGAATGCGCAAATGTGGAAGGGTAGATGAGCTTGGCCCTTTTTTTAGATCTCATTCCTTTTGAGTGTGTAAGGTTTGGCTGTATTTCTACAAGTTTTTGTTATGTGTGTGATCTTATTACTTTTTCAAGTTCCATTACAAAATTATTTGTTAAAATATAATATTTTTATCAAAGTTGATTTAATTTTTATGGTATTAGCAATAACAATAGGATGTAAAATATCTAGGCCCGGATTCATGTACATCCTGGGTATAGGTGGTATAACCATGGTATAACGACGGTATAAGGACTGGTTAAGTCTAGGCAACTCACATCCTATTAAAACTTTCCCATGTAACAACAAACGCACAACTAATGTTATTTTACACCTATTTCACTGCATCCACAGCCATGTAAATCATCAGATAATCAAAAGAATATTGAAAATTTTCACCATCTTTTGTTTTACATTTTCATTAAAAGTGACAGGAGATTGCGTGAGTTTATTAAAAAAAAAAGAAAAGGCTTATTATTGCCGTAAATTTTGGAATAGCCTAGGACTATCATACCATTGTTTATCTGCATTAGGCTTTTAGTAATCAAAACTGGTTATTTGTGCGGAAAGTGTGTCAGAAAAAGGTTGTGCTGGCCTAGGGTTGGCTAAGAAAGGCCTAGGGCTTGTCAAACATGTAATGTAAGTACTTATTTTATCTAGTCCATAGCCTAATGGAACTTTAGACCTACACTGTTGTATTATAAATAATTTTCTACATCTGGGCCTAGGTCAGGGACGGTTTCTGATTTGTTTTATGAGAGTATAATGACAACTTTTCTCATTTCACACATAGAAGCAAAATTTAAAATGTCCGCCATTTGTTTACGTATCGCACTTTCCCGCCGTACTCTGCTTATACCGTCAACAAGTGTCAAGTAACTATGGTTACTTGTTGATTGTATAAGGCTTATTTTAAAACCTTTATTTGGAAGCCTTCCAACAAACTTTTTCAACTTTTTTTTTCAAAAGAGACTATAATACTATAACCTTAATGTCCATGTAAAATATGAACATTGTAGTCCCACCCGTCTGGTCAGAATCGCGGGCCGACGTATTAGATGTAAGTAGCAGTAGTAGCAGTAGTAGCAGTAGTAGGAGTAGCTAACATCCTTAAAGTGATTTTGAGCATGTTTCAAGCCATTTTTTCACCAAGAAGGAATGGTCGTACCCCAATAAAATTTGGCATGTGTTGTCAGGTACCTAAATCCCTCGATTGTGATAGTTTTCAAGTTCACATCACGTTACATGACGGCTGGTAACACCTCGAAATCACCCCAACTCTGCTTGGTGTATAAGGTGCTTGAGTGTGTAGCGCACCGCGGCTTGGCTGCGGCGCCCTAACGGGCACCTAGATAAAGAGTGTTAGGCTCGTTGTAGATAGCTGAGAGAAAAACAAATCAGTAATAATAATGTAATAACATGAAATTACTAGGAAAACGCTTAAGTCCCGCCGCGTTGTTGGATCAGCGTAATTGGTGCATTGAGCTGCCATGTGTTATGCGGATTTTTCTGTTGTTCTGTGAAAAAATTAGTACTAAGTTGAAGATTTTTTTTTAATTAAATTAAATTAGATAAAAAATAAACTTAAATTTTTAATTTTTTTAATTAATCGTATGAATTTTAAAAAATTGAAAAAACAAAAAATTGCGATTTTTATAAGAAATAATTTTTTGATTGCGCTCAAATTTCACACGGATATCTTAATTCATAAAATTAAGGTTCTGTGAAAAAATCATGAAAATCGGATTAAGCATGTAGGTGTTACAAGGAAAATAAATTTTCAAAAAATCGAAAAAAATCGTAAAATTGCGATTTTCATGAGAAATAATTTTTTGATTGCGCTCAAAAACGTGGCAGTTCTAAGTTCAAAGATTTCGAAGGCGTCTATAAAATTTCATCGGAAATGGAGTATCGGAATAGCCGGAATCGTGCTGACAAACACATAAAAATACAGAAAAAAAGAAAAAAAAGAAAAAAAGAAAAAAAAACATTCCGGATTTTTTTCTCCAGTGTAGTGAAATGGAATCTTCGCTTCGCTCGCTACGCTCGCTACGCTCATCCAATAATATCTTAAACCATTGTTACTTAATTAATACATTTATATTTTCATACTTTGTGTAATGTAATGTAATGCTGCAAGTTAGATATACCATGTTCATTTATAAGACTAGAGTAGAATATTATTAGATTAGGTCCATATGACACATTTTATTATACCTACTAAAATTGTTTCACATAATTCTAATTTTGTTTTATAGTTTAAGTAGTATTATCAATATAATGATTAAGACTCGATACAAGATACCTCTACCCACGTTCAAGCTACAGTTGTACTTCTGTGGGGAGCGGTATCTGAATAACTGTTCACATTAAAAGCTTCGGCTAACCAACTTGTATTCAATGTATCACTGTATCATATTGAAATAAATTGAAAAATTGAAAATTGAAAATCTCAAACCTCTCTCATTTATACTCATAATATACTAGGATAACGCCAAAGTCGTTGTTAGACGAGTGAGCAAGCCATGTGTTGAGTACTCGGTAACATTAATATATTATTATGAGTATAAATGAGAGGGGTTTGAGAATAGTTGTTATAAGGGCGCGTCAACACTGTAAGGTCTAATGCACCACTCTAGCCTAATAGAAATGCCCATGCTAGCTAGATTCAACCTTAGGTTTTGGGGAGGAAAGGGGATGTTTCCGGGTACTCAACACATGGCTCACTCACTCGTCTAACAACGACTTCGGCGTTTCCCTAGTATTCCTGTATAAGGCTTATATTGAAACCTTTATTTGGAAGCCTTCCAGCAAACTTATTCAACTTTTTCTTTCAAAAGACCCTATATCAATATTACCTTAATATCCATGTAAAATATGAACGTTGTAGCCCCACCCGTTTGGTCAGAATCGTGGTCGATTGAAACTGACGAATTAGACAGTAGCAGTAGCATTAGCAGTAGCTAATAGCATGTTAGCATGATAACATGTTTCAAGCCATTTTTTCACCAAGGAGGAATGCTCGTACCCCAACCAAATTTGACATGTGTTGTCAGGTACTTAATACCTTGATTTTGATAGTTTTTTAGTTCACACCACGTTTCATGACGGCTGGGTGACACCTCGAAATCACCCTAACTCTGCTTGCTGTATAAGGTGCTTGAGTGTGTAGCGCACAGCGGCTTGGCTGCGGCGCCCTAACGGGCACCTAGATATATTCGTTTTTTTGTTTGTTTTTTTTTGTTTTGTTTTTGTTTGTTTTTTGTCTGCATGTTTGCGCTCTACCGGGCAAACGGCATATGCAATCTTGATGAAAATTGGAGAGGACCTTCGAAATCTCTGAATTTTGACCTGCCACGTTTTTGGGTACAATCGAAGAAATAATTCCATGAATATCGTACTTTTACGTTTTTTTCGATTTTAAATGCGATATTTTCTTAATATTTGTGCAGATTCTGACCAAACGGGTGGGGTTAAAACGTTCTTATTTCACATAAACATTAAAGTCATGGTGGTGTATTGCCTTTTGAAAGAAAAAGTTGAAAAGGTTAGGCAGAATCCATAGAAATAAATGTTTTAATATGAGTTTTTTTTAGGTAAATTATAATAATTGACAAGTAACAATAGAAACTTGACAACAATCCCCTTCAATGCGAGCAAAATCACTTGCAAAGGCAAAGAGATCCCAAACAAACTAAAAACTTACAAAAAAAGCTCATCCATCAACGCGACTAAAAAAAGCGTTCGTATAAATAAATAACACCAAAGAACTTGCTTCGCAGTTATTATATATTTTTCTGATAATTTTTTTTTCTTTATTTACTCTTAGTTTATCTAGGTGCCCTTTAGGGCGCCGCAGCCAAGCCGTGGTGCGCAACGCACTCGGGCATCTTACACAACAAGCAAATTTGGGTGAATTAGAGGTGTTACCCAGTCGTCATGAAACGTGAAATGAAATTAAAAACTATCAAAATAAAGGCGATTTTGGTACCTGACATCACATGCCAAATTTGGTTGAGGGACGAGCATTCCTTCTTGGTGAAAAAATGGCTTACTTACTACTGTCTCATTCGCCAGTTTCAATCGGCCAGCGATTATGACCAAATGGGAGGGGCTACATCGTTCATATTTCACATGGGCATTAAGGTAATAGTAGTTGCCTTTTGAAACGAAAAGTTGAAAAAGTTGGCTGGAAGGCATCCAAATAAATGTGTACATATAAGCCTTTTACAGGCATATAATCAACAAGTATAACTATAGTTACTTGACAATGATCACCTACATTATTTTATTTTATTTATTTATTGTTTTAACACATTAATGTGTTATAGGAAGCTAAAAAGGGCAAAGCCCCATTCACATTTTAGTGTCTAGCAACCTACTCAATACTAATACTAGGAAAACGCTCAAGTCCCGCCGCGTTGTTGGATGAGCGTAATTGGTGCATTGAGCTGCCATGTGTTATGCGGATTTTCTGTTGTTCTCTGTGAAAAATTATTACTAAGTCGAATAATTTTTTTAAATTAAATTAAATTAAATAAAAAATTATCTTTATTTTTTTATTTTTTTTATTAATCGTAATTTTAAAAAAGAAAAAAATCGTAAAATTGCGATTTTCATGAGAAATAATTTTCCGATTGCGCTCAAAAACGTGGCAGTTCTAAGTTCGGAGATTTTGATGGCCTTCTTAAAATTTCTTCGCAATTGGAGTATTGGTTTAGCCGGAATTGTGTTAACAAACACACAATAATACGTACATACAGAAAAAAACAGAAAAAAAAACATTCAGGATTTTTTTCTCCAGTGTAGATGAATTGATCG
>JAMZAV010007397.1:0-68084 GCA_024449915.1 Sweltsa coloradensis | reverse complement strand
GCTGACAGGCGGCATTGCCACGGGCAAAAAACAAAATTATATATTTCATTTCGTTTTGTCTGGACAGTCCCACCTACGATTTGAGCTGTGAAGCTGTGTTGCTTGCGCCGTTTTTGTTTGCGTTCGTTACTGTTTGCGTTGTTTTCTTTTAAATAAAAAAATGGAAGGCAAAAATTCTCCTCTAAAAGGGAAATTGACAATTTGGTTTTCCGTGGCGAGTGTTTTAAAGGGGGAAATCCTTTAAATCATGATTGGAAAAGAAAAGGGGCGACCAACAAAAGTGCCTTTTTTACCTTGGCGTGTTCTTTTAAATTTGAACAGAGGGTGTTACTGTTCAAAAAACGAAAAGTCGGACAAATACAGGAGAGCTATTGCAGTCAAAAATTTCGGGAACTTTTTTTTATTCACGCGTCTACCTGAGAACGAAAGGGACTGCCGGGGAAAGTCTCACTTACTTTAAATGGTGTGCACCCAAACATAGTTATTTTCCCCCAGGATTGTAGCAACAATTGTGTAAAAGTATATGCTGGCTGCAATACGACGATGAGTTTTGAAGAGCAAGCCCCTACACATGTTGATCAAGAACTTAAATAAAAGTAACTGGAAGAACAAAATCTTCAGTCTTGAAAGCGATAAAGAAAATCTCAAAACCATAGCAAAGAAAAATAACGGTATAAGATTAAATACAGAGGATCGCATGCTAAAAGGCCAAAAGTACTTCAGGAAGCTTTGAAAAGTGGGCATGGAGGGGTTTTTATTGGGATTTCTTAAGAGTGCTGTTTTAAAAAACCCTGGGAATTTAGTAGAGAGAGAAAAGCATGTTTTAAGGACTCAAAAGGCAGGACTACATTTCCAATCATGATTTTTGAGCCAATAACAGCGCAGGCAGCTATAGATTCACATCCCCGAATACGTGTTCGCTTCCTCCTGACTGACGAGCGGCCCCCCTGCCATGGGACCCCGCACGAATTGAGAGTTTTTGTAGCTTGTTAGTTGTTTCAAACACAACCCTTTCCGATTGTCTAGGGTATTTTTTATATTGCACGTCTTTAATCTCTCTTTCCCCCAATAGAATTGATTATTTTATTACCATATTATTGGGACACTATTATTCGTTTTCTAAAAATACAGGGGGAAATTAAATAAAATCAACGAATAAAAACTAAAAAAAAATGAAACCTGGTATGCGTTTGTCTTGAGCGACTTATTTTTGAATACGACGAAGGAACGTGGGACACAGGGGAATGGTGGCATCCATGTAAAGGTGAAGAAAGCAGTGTTGAGGAACTATCAAATTCAATTCATTTTGCAATCAAAAGATTTTTTTTTTTCCCGCTTCTTACATTGGGGTTTAAATAATTTTTTTATTAGTAGTATTTTTCTTGTTTTTTTTTTGCAAAAAAAGGGGGGAAAAAATTACGTTCTGTTAAAAACGTTGCAAACATTATAAAATTATCACTTCCCCCAAAATTGCTAATTTTCTTCCCTTACCAAACTCAAAACAGTGGGTAAAATAATAAAAATGCCAGTCATTTAATCGTATCATCATAACGTAGCTGATATCCAAAGAGCCCAAAGTACTCGATCATATAGATAAATATGCGCCCCCCGGGTGGGGAGGCAGAATCACTTTTTTTTAAACCGCTTGCAGACCTTCATGCTCCCATGAAAACATCGAAATGACTGGCCCGAAATTATGCAATTTTGGGAAATTAGAAATTTTTAAAATTTTGCAACATATTAAACCCGAATGCTTTTTTTTTTTTTACATTTTTCGCCCCAAAAAATCAAGAAATACACAAATTTTTTTTTAGGTTTTTTTAAAACGTTTTTTTCTTCTTTTTTTTTTTTGGCAGAAAATGGGGAAAAAATTAAAACGTTCTGTTAAAAAGTTGAAAAACATTATAAAATTTCTAACTTTTCCCAAAATTGCATAATTTCACCTTACTTTTCCAAACTCAAAAAGTAGTGAAGATAATAAAAAATGCCAGTCTTTTCGTATCAGTCAAAAAACGTAGCTGATGTGCCAAGAGCCCAAGTACTCGATCAAAATAAAGAATAATATTGCCCCCCGGGTCGGAGGCAGAATCGCTTTTTTCAACCGCTTCGACCTTCAGTGCTCCCATGAAACATCAAAATGACTGGCCCAAAAATTATGAAATTTTGGGAAAATTAGATAATTGTATAATGTTTAAACATATTGAACAAAAGCTTTTTTTTTTTTCAGTTTCCCCCCAAAAAAATAAAGAAATACGACAAATTTTATAAATTTTAGGTATTTTTTCTTTTTCTTCTTTTTTTTTGCAGAAAATGGGGGAAAAAATTTAACGTTTGGTTCAAAACGTTGAAAATTATACAATTATCTACTTCCCCAAAAATTGCTAATTTCCCTTACCTTACCAACTCAAAACAGTAGGTGAAGAAAAATAAACAAGTGCACGTCTTTAAATCGTATCAGTCAATAAACTTAGCTGATATCCAAAGAGCCCAAATACTCGATCATAGATAAAAGTAATATATGCGCCCCCGGGGTGGGAGGCAAAATCGCATTTTTAAAACCGCTTGCAGACCTTCAGTCTCCCGATCTCAAAAGACGGGCCCAAAAAATTATCAATTTTTGGTAAAGTTAGATAATTGATAGTTTTTTGCAAACTATTGAACAGAATGCAAATTTATTTAAAAATTTTCCACCAAAAAAAATAAGAAATCACAACTTTTATAAATGTTACGTATTTTCACGTATTTTTTTGTTTTTTTTTTTTTTGGGCAAAAAAGGGGGGAAAAACATTAAACGTTCTGTTCAAACTTGCAAACATTTTTGGGATACGTACGAGCAAGCGAGTAAAGCGATGATTTTCAATTTCACTGACCCCCAAAAAATTTTTACCCCAAATGTTTTTTTTTTTTTTTTTGTTTTTTTTTTGTCTGTTTGTTCGCTCTCTCCCGGGGGAAAAACGGCATATGCGATCTGATGAAAATTTGACGGACCTTTAAAATCTCTGAATTTAGATTTCCCACGTTTTTGGGTACAATCAAAAATATTTCTCTAAATATCGTACTTTTACGATTTTTTTTTCGATTTTTTGTGAGATTTTTTCGTGCTAATTGGGAAAAATTCTGACCAAACGGGGGGGGCTAAAACGTCCTATTATACATGGTTAAAGGGTTTATGGTGATGTAGTACTTTTGGGAAAGAAAAAGTTAAAAATTTTCCCCTAGAATCTACAAAAATAAAGCTTTTAATATAAGTTTTTTTGTTTTTTTGTGTTATTTTTTTTCGTGCCATTTGGGCCAATTCTGACCAAACGGGGGGGGCAAACAATGTTCAATTTCATGGACTTAAAGGGTTATGGTGATTATACCTTTTTGAAGGGAAAAAGTTGAAAAAGTTGCCAGTCCATAGAAAAAAGTTTTTAATATGTTTTTACGTAAGAAAAACCAATTGACAAAAAACAAAAGAAACTTGACAAAAACCCTAAATGCGACTACAAAAAAAAGCACATGAAAAAGTAAAGTTTCCCCCACGCAAACTAAAAACTTTCAAAAGCTCATCCAAAAACGCGGGGGGATTTTAGCGTTTTCCAGTATTTGATGAGGGGGCGAACGAAGACTTCAATTTCACCGCTCCCCCAAAAAAAATTTTGCTCGGGTGTTTTTTTTTTATTTTTGTTTGTTTTTTCCTCTGTTTCTTGCTCTCTACCGGGCAAACGGCATATCCGATCTTGATGAATTTGAGGGGGCCTTCGAAATCTCTGAACTTAGACTTGCTACTTTTTTGGGTTTAAACGAAAATATTTCTCATAAAATAGTACTTTTAACGATTTTTTTGATTTTTTTGTGCGATATTTTTGTGACATTTTTCCTTCTGACCAAACGGGTGGGGGTACAACGTTCATATTTCACATGGACATTAAGGGAATGATGATTATTGCTTTTTGAAAAAAAGTTTTAAAAAGTTAGCTAGAATATTAGAAATAAAACTTTTAATTAAGTTTTTTGATTTTTTTACGTATTTTCTTGCCATTTGGCCATTCTGACCAAACGGGTGGGGCTCAACGTTCATATTACATGACATTAGGTTTGGGGGATTATACCTTTTTAAAGAAAAATTGAAAAGCTATCAGAAATTTTAGAAAAAAAAGCTTTTAATAAAGTTTTTTACGGTAAATAATACCAAATTACATGAAACAAAAGAAAATTTACAAAAATCACCTACAATGCGTAGGGAGCAAAAAAAGCACTTCAAAAGTAAAGATATCCCCGCAAACTAAAAAATTTAAAAGGCATCCCTCAAAGGGGCGGGACTTTTTGCGTTTTTTCCCAGTTTTACTCGTGAAAATTCCACAACAGTCTTTGTCCGGTAAAAACAAACGAACTAAACATCATACTATTATACAAAATATAAAAATAACACGAGCTATTTTCTCAAGATTGTAAATTGGAGTCCTCATAAAGCAATTCCAAACTAAATTATTTAATATTACTCGATGAAAGTAAATAGGGAAAAAAACACATTTATAAATTTTTGCAAAAAACGCTGCTTTTTAATGGGTTTTTATTCGAATCGAAAAATACCCTTTCCATTGAAATTTCTTGTGATGGCTTGTTGGCCGCCGATTTTAAATTTCTTTGTATATCTAAAATCCGATATTGGAACAAGATTGCACTTTTATGGAAAAACAATCCAAAAAAAAAAAAAATAAAAAAAACCACCAAATTTTTTACTCTGCGTCATCGTAAAGCGTAAAAGATGGATAAGGGGAGGAACAAATGACAAATAATTAAGCAATATGAAAATTTTTGACTTAGTACGTTGAAGGAAGGTCATCAATAAAAACGTAACATATCAATTACTAATAAACTTAAAAAATTTAAATTTAAAAAACATATCATGGCCAAGGGTTAAAACGGGAAAAAAGGGAAAAAACACAAATTTTTCAGCAACAAAGGGAATTTCTCAAAATGTGTGTTGGCTCATGCGACGGGGCGCTGTGTGTTCACTTTTTTGTGGACCCAAATTTTACATACAACGCGGGAAAAGGGTTTTCGTGTTGGGGCCCCGCAAACCTCATTCAAGGTCAAAGCAAGTGCGTGTATTGATTTTGACTCCCCTACCGGGGGGAAAAAACATCCTCCGACTCGTCATTGTAATAATTTCGGATTCGGACTAAGTTGAATAATTTGATGAAATTCATATCCTCATTCACCTTCCGTCAAAAAATTCAATTTGGTGTCCTGAGAAGGGGGAAAAAATGAAACCCACCTTGTACCTCAAAATTTTTTGGGATAAGGGTTTTTTATGTAGCATGTTTGGGTTTTTTTACGGGCTTATAACAATCTATGATATTATAAAAATCATGTAATACCACTAAGCATGCACGATTATAAGATGCCATGTTTTTTGTTTAATAAAAAATACTTCGAATTTCGTTTCATAAAATCACACTCCCATTAAAACGAGATAAAATTTCAAAATTTAAAACCTGAAAATTAAATTTTGCCCCAGTTTTCAAGATAAATTAAATGTCTTGATCGAGACCATATCATTGAATGCTATTACGTCCCCCCAAATGTATCTCAAGTGATGCTCGTTATCTACTGGAGAAAGTGGTTGTTGATTTTGCAGAGTGATAGCGGGGTGTGGGGGAACTGGTTGCTTGACGATAAACACATGTCTTTATTTTTTATTCTCAAAATTCTTGTTAGCGTCAAAGCCCAAGGTTTCCCACATTTTTTTTTCACCTTCACCACCACCACCCCCTCGTCTCAAAATAGTCTCCCCCGAACGGGATAATAAAAAAACAAAAATTTTAATCCAAAGCAAAACGCTAGGTGGGAAAAAATCAAAATTTTTCTAATCAGTTAAAGAACTCATTAAAATTTCCAAACATATCCAGTTTGTACCGTTTATGAGGGAGATGTTTGTGGTTTTTAAATAGATGCCAAAGACCAAACATGATGGATATGGTGGAATGGGAAATAATCTTCGGGTTGATTTTACTTTAATGTCATCGAACCCGCGTCCCTTTGGGGCCATAATTGCTTATCCCTACCCGCGCACTATGTTTGAACCACCATGAATGGCATCTTTATTATAAATGAAAAAAAATGCATGCTGGGTAAATAAAATTACTTCCTTAATGATCAAAGGCTGCCCGGGTGCACACAGATCCGAAGCGCACGATCCTTTAAATAATACCGGTAATTAGATCGAATCCTAGGTAAGATATGGAAATTTTGGATTGTTATGATCTTGATAAATCATGATCATGTCCAATACATTCAAAGAGACAGTAAGCATCAAGATCAACTCCAAAAGTACCAAGAAATCATAATAATATAAAAGTATTAAAATTACTCGTTTAATCCTTTACAATATGACACTGAGTGTACAATAATGGCCTCTCGGCATGGGGATTGTTTAAACCACGCCCTAGACCCGACTTGAAACATAAAACTGCAGAGAGCGCCACCGGTCGGAGGCGGAATCACATTTTTCAACCGCTTGCAGACCTTCCGTGCTCCCATGATAACATCGAAATGGCTGGACCGAAAATTATGCGATTTTGGGAGAAGTTAGATAATTGCATAATGTTTGCAACGTATTGATCAGAATGTACTTTTTTTCCCCCATTTTTCACCAAAAAAATCAAGAAGTACGTCAAATTTTCCAATTTTCACGTATTTTCTTGATTTTTTTGGCAGAAATCGGGTGAAAAAAAGTACATTCTGATCAATACGTTGCAAACATTATTCAATTATCTAACTTTTCCCAAAATTGCATAATTTTCGGTCCAGCCATTTCGATGTTATCACGGGAGCACGAAACCATTACATTTTTGTCAAATTTTAGTTTGAAAGAGACACCTTAACTTCTCATATTTATGCCAAACCAAGAGAAGGTTGCGAGCTGGAATTTGATGGCCCAGAAACAATATTATGTAGTACTGTAGGCTTACCTAGCACAAGCCCATAGGTGTGCAACTTGTCAACGCATAGCAAACCTTTTTTGGGTGCTATCATGGATGGATGATGACTTCAAAAACCGGACCGTCTGGTCACCTTACAGGAACTCATTCTGCTTGCCACAATAATTATTTAAATTGAACATTCAAAAATGCGAATCGTATTCAAAACGTATTAGCGTGAAACATTAAACAAATTTCCAAGAGAAAACAAAATCTCCTACTTTTTATATCCCATTTAACACCCTCAAAAATAAAATGTGGGTGTAAAAATATAAAAAAAGTTAAAACTGACAGGTATCGAACCCCATCCATCCGTGTGGTAGGCTAAATGGTTACCTCTAGGCCATGCAGGCCACGTCAACATCGTCCCGCTAACTGCTACGAAACAAATGCCATTGATATTATTAAAAATCACATTTTTATTTATTGTAGGCTTAAATCGCAATGGATCAAGCTGATTATTTGAACATTTCTTAGTAAACTCGTACCGGATGTCTGTTTAAAATTTCAGCGCTATCTGTTCAGCGGTTCGGCTGATTTTCGACAGACAGACAGAATCACAGAATGAGGGCCGTTTGAGTTGAATGGAGACACTCGGTCACTCCGCTCCCTCGTTTAATAAAGTTAATAAAGAAATGTAAAATACTTGGCCTAGTAGATACAGAATCGGTAGATTCAGATACCAGTATGGAGTGGGGAGGTACCAGTGGGGAGGTCTGGACTAAAGACAGAGTCATCTTCTGAACATTTGTAATTAAAAAAGAAGACCCTGATGTTGTTGTATGTAAGGAGTTTCTCCTTTCTTTTTCCGGAATAAGAAACGGTAGGCTCGACAAATCAGGAGACTGGTATTGCAAAGCCTGATGGGCGGGGGAAACACAAAAACTACCAAAAAGTTAATCGAGATAGTGTGCGTAAGCGTAACCATATAAAGTTATTCCCCACCTATGTAAGTCACTACACCTGCCACCACCACACAAATACGAAAGAAGGAAAATATCTACCATCGAATTTGGATGTGAAAGAAATGTACATTGTGCGTGGATAACACCATTGAAAATACTGTCAAAATATGGAAGAACTAAAAACAAGACTGGCGTCGGCGTATGCTTGTCGCTTGATTTCTGGACATCAATAGCGAACGATAGCTGCATGGGTGTAACTTGCCATTACATTAATGAAAAGTGGAAACTAGAATCTCTTATCTTAGAAAGTAGAAAGTGCAACGAATCGCACACCGCCAAAAAAATTGCCGCATTGCTCGAGGACTTGAGAGTGTGGTGGGGGCTTCAGGAAAAGGTTGTCGCCTATGTTACTGATCATGCGGCAAATACAGCAACCCGCATAGGTGGTATGTACATGTGTGCAAAATTTCTGGTCGATCAGAGAAACGGTGCGACCTATACCGAAGCAGTTACAGAAAAAAAGAGAAAAAAAATAGACATTCAAGCCATAAGAGTCAAGTGGAGATGCTCGCTGCGCTCGCTCAACAATGAATTTGAAAAATTATTTCTCAACACATTTGATAAATGTTTTCCAAAACGCACATTTTAAGTAAATACTTCTTTTAGAAAGCAGCCCTGGATCACAACAGACATTAAAAATCTATATTAAACCTTACATGTATATTTTACATAAACAAACATTTTAAAACGTTTTTCACAGAAAATACATACGTCATATAAATCTTTTTACAAGAAAATCCTATTTGCAGCTAAAAAACGCCAAATAAACAAAACCATCGCAAATAGCACGAATGAGATTAAACAGACTTGGAAAATTAACAACCGTTACACCAATAAATCAGACAAAGGGCACCACAAAGACATTAAATTAACTATAAATGGTTCTGAAATCACCGAACACGTGGAAATCGCAAATGCGTTCAATCATAACCTTACGTCAGTGGCAGAAAATCTAACTGATCACTTAAAAACAGATGAAGCCAAATTTACAAAATGTCTTAACTGATATGAACAATTTACCAACAACCTCATTATTTTTAAATGATACGTGCAAAAGTGAAATTATCAGTAACGACAATGACAACACGGACGGATGATGACAGACGGAGACGACCACGACGTGGGGGAACCTCTGCTCTCCCTATACGCTTGTGGGTGGTTATGACCAGCACGTCGGGGAACTTTCCCCTTCCCTTTGACTACCTCCCCGACGGCGACGACAATGACAACACGGACGGTTGATGACACAGACGGAGACTACCACGACGAGGGGGAACCTCTGCCCTCCCCATACGCTTGTGGCTGGTTCTGACCAGCACAGGCCTGTCCACCCCTTGTCCCCCCGCGTCCTCCCTTACGTTTTTGGATATTGCTTTACGTCTCATATTTATGCAACTTGGCTAATCGAGACGAAGGGAGGGACGTAAGGGATGACGCAGGGGGACAAGGGGTGGACAGGCCTGTGCTGGTCAGAACCAGCCACAAGCATATGGGGAGGGCAGGGGTTCCCCCACGTCGTGGTCGTCTCCGTCTGTGTCATCATCCGTACGTGTTGTCTTTGTCGTCGCCGTCGGGGTGGTAGTCAAAGGGAAGGGGTTCCCCGACGACGACCCAGAGCTCGCCATTAGTTTCAGGGAGTGCAACTCCCCTATTCACGGGCTAAACCGCGAGAAGGTGTCGAGTTGGAATTTGAACTATATTTGTTTGATACTCTGGCCACTCGGACATACTTGCCCCGTGTGCATCAACACAGTCAAATGAGGCACTAAATACAGCCATTTCTGCCCAAAAAACAAAGACTACTGCTGTGCTATTCTTGATTTGGCGCGATTTATTGTTTTCTATATTGTTCCAGGAATATTGCCATTGCTCTTTAAGCTTTTGTTTACTAAATAATTTTATGTCTGAAGGTACGATTAGCTGAGCCTATGCTGTCCTTTTCGCATGCTGATTTTGCACATTTGTCTGCTACTTCGTTGCCTAAGATCCCGGAATGACCAGGGACCCAACAAAAAACTTCAGACTTTTGTTTAGAGGAAAGCTTTGTAAGTATAATCTTGAATCTTGTGAATTATGGGATGACTTGTTTATAGTTCTGACATTGCTCCAGGGAACTCAAAGAGTCTGTGCAGATAAGAAACTTTGATTCATTACTCCTTTGCACATATAGTAGGCTTTGTAATAGTTTTGTTGTTAATGTTGTTGTTAATGTTGTTTGTTAATAATGTTTGATGTTAATTGTTGAATTGTCATTGGCTCCAAAGCTTACAAATGAGATGGTTTCATATCTGAAATTCCAAATTTCAGCAAGACCTGGCACAAACTTTGCTACCTGGTTTACCATTCCAAAGAACCGTCTTAGTTCGGTTATGTCAGCCGGATTACTTAAATCTTTTATGGCTTTTAGTTTGTCCTCATCTGCCCGAATTCCATCTTTTGAAATTTCGTGACCAAGGAATTTTACTCTTTTAACTGAGAACTCGCATTTCTTCTTGTTCAGCGTAAACCCAGCTAGTTTTAGTTTACTGAGAACTTTTGCCAGTCGAGTATCGTGCTCTTCTTGTGTTGAACCAAAGACTAATATATCGTCCATTTGGCAAAAGACACCTTCACATCCCTCGAGTACCTGCATCATCTTCCTTGAGAAGTGTTCAGGAGCACTGCTGATACCGAATGGTAATCGATTGAAGAAAAACCTACCGAAGGGCGTGATAAAGGTTGTCAATTTGGCTGATTCTTTAGATAACGGAATTTGCCAAAATCCCGAGTTGGCGTCCAGTTTTGAGAAAATAGCTGCACCCTCTATTCGTCCCAAGGACTCTTCAACAGTTGGCAGTTGGTATCTTTCACGCAACACACCTCTGTTCAATTGACTAAGTCCACACAGATTCTTACAGTACCCGCTTTCTTTGGTACAACAACCATTCCGGCACACCAAGGTGTCGGTTCTTCAATTGGAGATATCACCCCGGCCATGACCATTCTGTCCAGCTCCTCTTTCACTTGCTTACGCAATGGTATAGGAATTCTCCGAGGCACTGACACAGAATATGGTTTAGCGTCTTCTTTCATTGTTATGTGATAATCACCTTCAACTTTACCTAGACCTTCAAAAATGTAGGCTCACTGAATGGATTTGTCCCTACACCAGAAATTTCGTTGATCCACGACAGCATCTCCAAGGCTTGTATGGCAGGCCGCCCCAGTAAGGGTTCCTGATGACCTTTCTTTATAAAAATCTCTTGAAGAGCTATTTCATTTTGCCAAGCCATCATGGCACTTACCTTTCCCATGATAATGAAAACATGATAATTTGCTCTACTCACAGTTTTGTTCTTCGAATTTCGACACACCTGGCACCATGAAGTATTTTGTACACATACAAGATGAGTACTATTTTATAATATCTTTATTAGGTTCAATAAGACAGAACAAAATGTTAAATGTTACATCAGACCAGACGCCATGGTAAAAACCCCCTTTGTCTTTCAGTTGTTGTCCAGGCAACCTTCACTGCATACTTGATCACAAGCTATACAAATTAACACAACCATAATATTAACACAGGCAAAACGCTACCTAAAAGGGAGAGCACACAGTTGTGTAATGTCTATGGATATATCATACGCAAGCTAGTTCAATTTAAATCAAATGACGCTGTGCCTCTTGTTATACTACTCTGACGTCCTTCTAAAATTAACAAACGATCATATATTTACATTTCTTTTCGAGAACGCAATGTAGATTCAACTGCTTTGGTTTTCCCATCTCGGTAGTATTGATGACTACCATGGGATATAGCGGCTCAAGTTATACTGACTCCATTGAAGAGACACCAGCAATATGAGTGGTACCAGTAATCTCTATGATGTATGTTGCCGTCAATTACGCATGGGAACTCTCCCATGACGCGAGAAACAATGCCATTATGGTCCGAGACAAAACAAAACTGAGCGCCAAACGATATGCCAGGCCTACCGAAGGAGTTCCATGACTGCCTGACGTACACCAAGAAACTGCGGTTCATGAGAGCCCGACTACGGGAAGATACTAAAGGAATTGTACAAATGCGTTTGGAAGAATGGTTCCTGGAGGAAGATTAAGGGATGTTAATCTATGAGTGGAACGACTTGCTATAAAAAACCCGTGACCACTTCGACGAAATTCTTTGGACCGAAAGGCGAAGAGGGGCGCTTCGTCGAGAAGCTGTTTTTTAGTCGGGGGTGGCCTCCTTCAACTTTTAAAACTGTGTCCTCGGGGATCACAGATTGCTTGAATCTCCTTTCAGGCCACATAACACATTTGGTCCAACTATTTTCATAAATTTCATCTCTAATGGACTTTTCATCTAGCACCTCTTCATAGGTGAATGGCACCCATTGTTCCATCATAAACAACAGCACCCAATCTCCCATTGACTACTTTCGATAAGCAAACACTAGATTGCATTCTTCAAGTTTCTTACTGCTTCTCAATGTCATTTTCAACTACTCATCTTCCTCAATCTCATCACCGTTTTCATAGTCGCAATTCACGAAGACTTGCACTGACTACTCTTCTTGTTGAGGGAACTTTCATGAATTTGGTACGGATCACCTGCAACAGCATGGTGTATTTTGAGTGTGGCCCTTAACATTGTTACGGATCTTTCCAAGCATTCGTTAATTTGACCTCTCCTCTCAACCACATTTGGATGGGATATGTATCATTCTTATCTCCTCTCTCTCATAGATGGCGACAAGCGTGTAGCACCTAAATGTAGTGTCTCCGGTAGACTTAAATATCGGCCAGTTTATCAAACAAGCATTCCATTTAAATATCCTAGCAGTGCGTAATAATTTTTTCCTATCCCGACGTGGTTAGTTTTCTGTTTTAAAACACGCCTCACTCTATGCTTTTAATAATTCAATTTATTCGTGTTTACATACCACCAACGTCAGCATAGAACAGCAGACAGTCATGCCGGCGACAGACCAACCTTGAAGAGCACGAATCCCCAAACGTGAAGAACTCGCGAACTTTCCTGCGTGTAATGGGGGGCGACTTTCAACAAACGTCTCGAAGACCTCCAAAACTACCCACTGCAACAAGCTAAGGAAACTAAGATACTATCGGGTTTCGTCTAATCAGACACCTTCAAATCAACGCCCACCTCCGACATGAGAGTCATCGGAAGCCGACGCCGTCGTCGCGGAAGCTATACTGAGCTGCAAACTACTAAGCTTGACCAATAGATCGCTGCGTTTGAAGGAGGGTTTTATTACGGTATCTTTAAGCCGTGCGTCGCGAACGTTCGCCGTATAACCAAGTCACAATCGACCCTGAGACATGATCGACGACTGCGAGCAATACAGCCGACGCAACTGCCTCCTGCATACAGCGTCACCTGAGTACTCCGAGCGGGATGTGTTTGAGTCCGTATCTGACTGTCCCTTCTCGTCATCCCGCCTCCAGTACCATCTGAGGGGGAGGACATCGACCGCTTGCCACCGCCTCGGACTCTGCTAGGCACAACGCAGCTGAGGTCGTCGCTGATGGCCGCCAGAGGCCTATCATCGTGAATTCACAAGCGTTTACTACACCATGGCGGACATATTGGGGGCGCAAGAGGAAGTAGAAAATCTTAACTTCCCCTCATCACCGAGTCGCTCACACGTACCCGGCGAGACTTCTTGCTCTTGCTAAGAGCGTCGGCGGGGCCCAACACGTGGTGGACCCAGGATGGGACGGTAATCTTCCCTGGGAGGAAATACAAGAGAATTTGACATCACGCGTGCAACGAGACCTGGAGATGCGAACAGCTGCGCAAACCTCAAACATCCTGTTGAGCTAACCACGACATTTTCAAGATCCCTTCAAAGGACACTAGCCTATATATAATTTGTGCGGTACTACTATTTTCAATGCACTTACTTTTTATCGTTCCTTTCTCTAGTTTAGTCTCATCTTACCGTTAAATTCGCTTAATTTTTCCGTTGTATGTGGGTTTGTGTATGAGAGCGGTCGTTGTGAAAAAGACAAGCAGGAGACATGGTTTAGTGTATTTGCATTACTCAATCAACTTGTCACGGGTGATGGGCCGACTATACTATTATAGAATACTACATTCATTCCCCCTGCTTGGGAAAAACTAGTACTAGTATAACTGGCTCCAAACCAAAGTAAGTTCGCAAACTGAAAACCCGAAAGCAAAACCACCTCCACCACTGCCTTTCGTAAACCCCTCCTAACAATAACACTTGACTGCAACTCCAGCCCTCCTTCACCGTCTCCAACCTTTCCCCCCTCAACTGGTAGTGTTCTCAGACGCGCCTATCTGGTTCACCTCGCGCTCTCCGGTCATTCACCTAAACGCGAGCTCCCTCTGGTGTGTCGCACTGGTCCCTCGACCTTCGCCGTCGTAGAGGAAATTATTGCCACACTCTATTCTGATCACGAGTCGTGGCTGAAACACTACCCCAAAACTCTTCACTTGGCGAGACCTAGACGGGTACCTGATCAAATGACCGACTAAACGCCGCGTGTGGAGGGGTCTGCGCGTTACATTCGAGATGAGGTGAAAAGTAGAAATCCTATCTAAATCACCCACGAGTATTGGTTCCGTGGGCCAGAAGTAATATCATTTTGAAATTAAAATCGCAAATCACTCCCATCCTATGGGGCAGTTTTCACCGCCCTCCGAAAATTGGGTTTTCGACAGACTTTTGAAACTTCACTCTTACAATTCGTTCCCCATACGAGCATGTATTGTCCATGGGTGACTTTAACACAAACCTACTGGCATATTAATCACACAGATACAAGAGCCTCACCAACCATATTCGAATCATGGGTCTTTACTGTTTTACCGCTAGAACCACCTCATCACACCTTCCACATTCGCATACTGGATAGACCTCAATGATGAACGTCAAAACCGGATAGAGTCCCTAAATCACGGGCCACTCTCTGTACCAGGCATCTGCACAGCGCCTAATATATTACAATACTCAATCCATACGCCGAAACAAAGCCAAACTTTATAATCACGACGAGCACTAAAACTCATAGACGTTGATCAATTTAGAACAGATTCAATTTCATTAAATTGGGACACATTAGTCATTTACCTACCATTTACGAAAAATTACACCAGTCATCTCAATGAATTACAAGCCTGTACGATAAAACACGCCCCATCAAAGTCGTCAGAGTCCAAACCCGCCTTCGCCGTGGCTCAACGCAGACATAAGAAACCTAATGGCTGGAGGAGACGCGGCATTAATAAATTCAAATGTATCCATATAGCTGAGCATAAAATGCAATACCGACGACTTACGAAATAAAACTATCAATGATTAGCACGTGCAAAACTGCGACACACTTATACCCCTACTCGACCCAAACATGCCAATGAAGAAAACGTGGCAACACCTATCACCATGGGTATAGTAAACATAAGGAGGAACGAGTGCCTATTGAAATTCCCCTTGACACCTAAACATTACTACTACTCCGCCCACAACATTAACCCCGTCCTCAAAGAATTTCTCGATGTAAGAGGCATACAGATCAGCCCACACCACGTACGATCAAATTTTATTTAAACACGTGACACCAAAAGATGGTAATCAATGCAATTAGAAGCGAATAAATCGAATGCTAAGGCATTGACCTATACCTATAAAACTTATCAAAGACGATGATCAAATTTCTCCAATTTTATCGAGCCTATCACTTCCTTTTCAACTTCTTCTCACACTAAACTCTTACCCCAAATCTGGGAACGCACTAGTTCGTCCTCTACCGAGAAGCCGAATCCAGCACTGTTTGTGACTACCGTCCAATCATGTATCCTCCATCTCTCTCAAAGGCGCTTCGAGTACATTGTTCACACTCAATAACGGAGTTTTTAGAGAAAACGATATATAAAGACCATACCAATCAAGCTTCCGATCCAATCATAGTACGTGCACCGGCACTCATCAAGTACTGAATGACATAATACGGACAAAAAAATGACAATCGAACTCACACTTCTGACATTACTTGACTTCAGCAAAGCTTTTGACTCAGTTGACATCGGCAGACTATGGTACGAAATAAATCTATAATTTCCTCTAGCCCATCCCTTAAATGGTACACTCGTACCTTACTGGCAGACAGCAATGTATTTATCGGGTGATAAATAAATCTAAGATGGATGTCACTTAAGACTGGGTACCACAGAGTGTATTGGGCCATTATTATTCTCTCTATATATAAACGGACATATCGAAAATCACTAAAAATAATTTCTATTACCATCTGTACGCTGATACCTTCAAATTTATCTGCATTCCTCCCCTTCCTTAATTAATAACCAAGCAAATCCAAATGATGAATGACGAAGTTTGCTATCTTTACTATCCTGTGGCGAACAAAATTGTTTAACTATAACGCCACAAAATCACAAACTATGATCTTGGTTATCACAACATGTTAGCAAAACTAGACCGCCAACAATCAATCCTGTTATCTTAAACGGCACGGGACTATACCTGTTAAACGTCATTTTCGAACTTGGGACTATAATGACCCGATGACATGAACCTGGACGACCATTTAAACAAGTGGTGTAAAAAAACCCTATGCATCTTTACATTCGTTAAAACCGCCTCAAAAACTTCCTTACCAACAAAATTAAAAACAATGCTCGTGCAAAGCCTCGTCATGCCTCATATTTGATTATTGCGGACTTCGTTTACAACGACTACCGAGGACTCTCTATTCTCTTCAAGAGCGCAAATGCCTGTGTTCGTTTCAATCCTTGGTATAAAAATCTGATCACATAACCCCTGGATTCAAAAAATCTTGCGTGTATTCGTCTAAATGACCGTAGAATTTTAACACTCGATTTGTCTTGTTCATCGCCTACTCTCATCATCTCCACACTCGTACCTAACCGCGTCTAATTTCCAGTACCTATTCTCAAACCATACCTTTACACAATCTATCAGCACTCAATTAACATTTCCAACACATAGAACCACTCTTCTAGCCACTCTTTTTACTGTAACGCTATTCAAGTCTGGAATACTCCTTCCAACCAACTCAGGGATCGGATGTCGGTGGACAAAGATACCACTCTTTTCAAACGAAAAGCATACCAATATTATTTGATAAGCGTAATTTATCAAGCCATTACCATCAGCCGCTACAAAATTGTCAATGATTGATTAATGCACATCACCTCACACCTGTTCCTGCTCTCTGAATATCTTGCAATTTCTTGCCACACTGTGGAAACAGCAGCATATTTTGTAAGTTTTGTGTGAATGATGAATGAATGATTTTTCACTTTTTCTTTATTTTCTAAAAAGTTACCTACTTATTACCCATACCCATAGTAACTTTCTGTTGGTTAACTACAAGACTATTTAAAATGTATACTATGTTTATACAAACTCATACATTTTATCGTATAGGTATCAAATTTGTTTATTTTTCTTATGCTATTGAACTATGTTATTAAAATTTGTAGTAAATCAAATTTATTAATTTGTGTTATGTTATTGACTTTGTATTAAAAATGGCTTGGTACTCACATATGCATGCTGTATAGCCCTATTACGTAAGGTTGCATTTAGATTTGTATTTTACTATTACTCTTGCTTATTTCATTTCAATTTGTTTGTATCTTACTTTGTTATCTGTATTGTGTCTTTTGTATTTATCCTTAAAATGGTAAAATGGTGGATGGAAGAGGAATGCTAACAGGCCTTAAGCCCGCCATAAATAAAGACGCTAATCAATCCCAATTCATCATATATCAGCAAACGACTTGAGGCATTCCGGTCTATTACACTATTGTACAACACAGTTCCATACATGGCGTTTTAAACAACGGCACCTAAACCGTGCCACCGCACCTTTGCCCGTGTGATGTTGGCAAAATAAGAACATGTAAACTTCTCCAGTTTATTTACCTCAAAAGGCATATTGATAACTCAACTTGAGTGTAAAATTTTGAGCTGAGAGGTTGAAGGCAATATATCAAATATTTCACGGCATGGATGGGGGGTGGGGGGAAAGGGTGGGGAGGGGGGGGGGGGAACGAAGGGGGGCAAGGCAGAGCAAGGGGGGGTGTGTTTAAGATCCTGGTAGTCTGTTTATTGAAAATAGAACAATACTCTGTAGTTGTGAAGCGTCCCTACAATTTATTAATTGCGCCTATAAGGCATGCATACCGTATTCAATTAACGTATTGTTTGTCCTCAATATAATATTAAACACACACCAGCACGTTGCATTATTCTAAGACGTCCGACCCAGCCTGTGTAGATGGTTCGGAGTTCATGTCGATGTTACTTGATGACATTAGCCATGAACTCCACTCCAAGATGTGTTGATTTAAATAATCCTCTTCAGTAAATTTAAACTTTTTTTATAAATTTAAACTAATAATCTGTATACACATAAAAAACAGCACAGAAACAGCACCACTATAGTGTGTCAAGCCTCTAATCTCACAAAACAGTAGCAAGCACTCGACAAAAACATAAACTGTCAAACCTTTGCGGGCGGAATAGACAGAGCACCACCATGATATCACACACGCTTTACCTGAGTAGCAACAAAACGTTCAGTCTCAAAGAACGACATCCTCTGAAAGATAACGGAGCGTCTAGCGAACACATTTCAGCAAGAAACGAATCAACCGCCATGTGCTGTGGAGTCCCAACCAAGAGCGGTAACTAAGATCGGAAAACAGACCAGCACATAAACCGTGTCAAAGCACTAATCTCATATTGAACAGAACCTAGCACTTTCTGAACATGAACTCATCAGCTGCACTGACGGAACAGACGGAGGCACAACACGAGCCGACAGATTAAAGTGATAAACTAAACTTTTCAGTCGGACAGAACAGACAACCTACTGAAGTTTAACAAACATTTAACGAAATATGAGAGGACACATCGGCCAAAACTTGCTAAACAAAAACCGCAATATAACACGAGCACTCTCACACTTACCAACTAAACTCACAAGCTGTATGGACCGAACAAACGGCCAACACCGCGAAACAGGCACTTGACTGACAAGCAATACAGAAAGGAGTAACAACAACTTTCAGTCTGGACTAGAACATGACATCCTCGTACAGTAACAGCACCAAAAAAAAAACATTCAGTAGTAGAAACGAAGCCAACCTCTGGTGTACTCAGAAGGTGGAGACCAACAAGAACAGAAGGAAGAGCGTAGCCCAAACACGTCCGCCTGCGCAAGAACAACGATCGACTGAGAGACTGCTGCAGCTGCTGCCTACATGGTGTACTTGCTTGTGTATATGCAGTCAACACCGGTGCGGGCGCGGGCGAGGTCATATCAGGATGTTGCACTTGTAAGTTCTGAATTATTCAAATAAACATTAGACACTATCCTGATCTCCCACGATTGTATAAAATTGATTGCGAGCTATATTAAAAAGTTTTTGTGAGGTTCATCGCGACGATCCAGATTTTTGCAGATTTTGTCCATATCTATGGATTTCTACTGTCATTACAAAAAACCAATTGTAACATGCGCATTTCACCTGTTACACGTAGATATTAGAATTGGTAGCCCTATAATTGACACTGTGTGACACGAGATGAAAGCGCTTTCCCTGAAAAGCAGGACAGAATTAAGAGACAAACCTTCCAGTCAGGACGAACTAAACAAATGATAATTAGACGGGACACAGCAAAGACTTGAACAAACACATACAGCATCAACAGAGCTAACTCTGTGTATGTGGAGCCCAATGAGACCAGAGCGAAGAGCGCGGACAAACACTTGTACACAGATGACTCTGAGATGAGGACGCTTCCCTGAACGCAGGGACAGAATAGACACAAAACCTTCCAGTACAGGACAGAACAGACAACCTCATAAAGTGTGCAAAATTACAACATAATGATGAATGAGAGGAGGATACCGCAGAAGACTTGAACAACACACATACAGCAGCAAAGAAGCTAACTCTGTTACTGTGGAGGCCCCAATGAGACCAGAGCAAGAGAGCGCGGACAACACATGTCCCGCTGGGACAAGAACAACAGACCGACTGTAGGCTTTCTGTTCTGCTGCGTGTACGAGTAGGTATGTTAGTCAAAGGTGCGGCGGACGAGGTCATACCGAACCTGCACTCCAGTGCATTATCGTGTTGATGACTGGGCACATGGGATTTTATGTATTATTTAGTAGTTTTAGAGCCGTCACTGGTAAATATATAAATAAATAATCATACACACACACACAGTAAATGCAACAGGTCATTCATCATCACAGCAAGCCCCGTTGGACAAATACCTAATACCGACTATTCAAAAACTCAACTGCCATGCTCAAGGTAAAGTCACCAAGTCTGCTTTCGGGCTACCATTAAAATGTAAGAATACTTGCGGAATTGATAAGATGTGTTGTAAATGTAATTCATTTCAAACGTAACAAATAGTACTTAGAATAAAATATAAGGTATTTTATACATTATAGACTTAGTTTAAACATTTAGTTAATATATTAGCTCAATACTATAATATCACATGTAATTAGTATTAACTACAGAATCATGTTTAGTTTTGTATAAGAGCCAGATTTGGTCTAAACTTTTAGTCCAATGTATAATGTACTATTATAAGTGTAGCAGTAATTACTTTCATAAGTTAAGAGCCCTAGCCTGTTATTTTAATCATCACATTAGTAATTAGTGTTTATATGTTAAACTACTTATATAAATATTTATTATATTTATATATCATATATTGTTAACTATATTATAATTTAGTGCCGGCAAAAAAACCCCCCGCCCCGGGCCCGGCCTTTTCTTTTTAAAAATGTAATAACACGAAGGAGAAACAACAATAAATATAAATATACATGTTGTGAACTAATGTATGGTAAGTTTAGAGGGTCGCTACACCAAAGGGGCGCTTAGCCCTATGTAGCACGCCGTTATCCAATAAATATTCAAATATCATAAATAAATACAATCATCACCGTACAGCTTATCATCCCAAAGGCCTAAAATGCTCGGCTTTGTGAAAAGAAATTGCACAAAGGACTTTTCCCTGCGGGCACGTTCAGGAACTTTTTGTGGCTTGTAATAGAACCCTCAAAATTGACTATGCAAAGTGTCTTAATGGAACCCTCATCACATTACACAATTCGTAGCATTGAACGTATCCAGCAGAAGTTCGTTAAGCATGTCTGCTACAGCGGTAATGTTACTTATCATAGATCAACTATTCAGCTTGTATGCAATAATTTTAAATCTTGTATCACTCGAAAATTCGTGCGCCAGCAACCGATCTAATATTTCTGTATACAGCTTCTGCACAAATAATTTTGACATCTCAGCTTATTCATTCAGTCCATTTTCACTTTCCTGCAAGACTAATACGACCTTCAGACTTTCCATCTGCCCAGAAACAGACTAGACATTTGTTAGTAATTCCACCAATTACCCGATCCAACATACGTATACCAATTAGTTTGTCATCCATCCTGATCTTGAGATAAACACCTAAACTAGCAATTTTTTTTAACTATTTCTTCAAATATGTTCTTAAGGTTTATAACATTTGTAATTACGAGTCATAGTTTATTTTTTTATTTGCATTCGTTTCCGTATAATGGTTCTTTTGTGCACCTGAAACATATTTAGATGTTTGTTTTGATTGTTTGATATCATTTGTATTGTTTGTGCTTTAGTATTAGTTAATTTTATGAAATCTAAATATCGCACTTGTGGAGGTAACCTCTGTTTTGTGGTGGCAATAGAAATAATAAAAAATATTGTGTTACTAAAATTGTACAAAGTAATATATAAATAGTGCTACAATTAGATAAGTTAAATGAATACATATAAACCGATGTCTAAAATATAGGCCACAACTAGGCCTAGCTATAGGCTGCAGAATTAGTGAAAATATTAGCAGAAATAGTGTGGCTCGTTGGTCTTTGTGTGGCTCGTTGGTCTTGTTGTTAGCGTATCTGCTTCCAATGCAGAAGGTCCAGGGTTCGATTCCCTCTTCAATAGTCAGAAGTTTTTTTAACTTCATGATTTGGACTTAAGTTCCATCAGTTTTGGTCTTAGGAGTTGTAAACGGTGACTTGGAGCGCGTCCTAGCAACGACGCACATAATAAATTTTCAGAGTTGTTTTCTGAATCGGCCTTGTTGATTCTGGGCGTTGATTCGCGAGGTGTTCGCACTGGTCCATAACACTAATTGCTATATTCCCTTTAAAAATATCTGCTCTTTGGTGGTTAGCGGTCACTGCGTTGTGAATCGTCGATTGCGTCGGGGCCTGCAGGGTTGGCTTGGTCGCTTTGATTTAAAGTCCCCCACTGAAAATCAGTTATATAACTGAGTGGGCAGACTCTAAATAAAATTTATTATTTATTTATTTTATTTAAGGCAAAACATAAATGTACATAACCTGTAGAATTAAGTACTATTCGTAATTAATAATTATTTATATATTACGTATGTAATGTTCTACTTTTATATAATTTATAGCCAAACCTAAGTCTGGCCACAAAAAAAAAAGGTATACAATATAAAATTTAATTGTCATCAAAATGGAAACTTTGACCCAAATAAAAATAAAAAAATTCTGTTCTATTCATGTTGTGCCTTGCCTATAATTGTAAAAATCGTCTACAAAAAGCAAAGACACTACTGGCTTCTAACAAGGGAAGTGATGCTATTATGGCTATTGTCAAATAAAAATGACACTTTAACACAGAGACCTGTGGTACATCGTTTTCTTGTGTAAAGTCCTCCGATAAAATGTTGCCTTTCTAACCTTAAGTTCTGTTGGTTAAATCTGCTATAAAAATTGGCATATGACCTTTTATTTGAAACGACTACATGGAGATACGGATTTTTTTTTAACTTTAACATGGATGCTTAGTGTTGGCACCTTTTAATATAGTATAGTTGGTTTGCAGGATAGGCCTGTTCCATCAGCTGTTCTACTAGCACCGGCACTAGAGAACTTGACGTGCATTGACATCAATGGCCGATGAAAGAACCAGTTCCTCTCTTCTACTGTTAGGGGCCTTCAAGCGCCGGAAAGTGTTATATATGCCCACCCAACTCTCATGTAGATCAATCATCTCATGTTCGTTTGACCGTCCGAGAACTATTGGATACCAGTCAATGTTGGTGATTTTACGACATCGCTTGCAGATGTAACAGACACTGGAGATGAACCTTAAATGTATAAAGGTGTAGTGTATGTAGCATCGCATGCGCGATAAATATGTTTATAGTAGTTGGTATTACGTGGAAAAATAAACATGGCTACTCTCTTGTATCTGTTTCACGTACAGTTCTACTTCCTCCTCAGTGAATCAGTATTGGTGATGATCGGTGAGTATGTTTTAGGGCGCATTCACGGCAAAGATTATTCGCCACCTCCAGATATTTATTGATTATGTATGATGTAAAATACGGTAAATAAGCATAAATGTGTTTTTTTTGCTGATGTGGTGCCCGTCATACCAAACTTTCCCCTCCAAAACCTTTTAAGCACCACAAGCATGAGAATGATACCATGACTGTCGCCTGTTGCCCCATAAGGTAAATTAAACTCGAGCTTTTTCACTTCTTTCGCCCACCCAACTCCCAGTATTCCGCTTCACGCTACTTGTCTCAATTCCACATACAGGCACAGTGAAATCATCAACATCCTTCTCCTTCTCTCGCTCCTCAATGGCTGATGATACTTGTGAGCTTGAAGAGGAGGTAATTATGCAAGAAGAGGGAGTCGTGCAGCATTATTTACCTCTTTCATCTTCATCGAGTCTGTCCTCATTCCGTTTGCGTATCCATTTTCTGCAGCACAATCCCTAGAGGCCTAGGCTATCATCTTCCTTAACGGGGTGGGCCAAAGTTCTCCGAATTTTAACAATCCAAACCCAGCTCAGCCACTTCATCTTTCATCCTGTACCAAATTGACTTCCATAAATCTAAGCCATCAACAAACGAAAGAAGGTCGGAACCAGATTGAAGCAGAGATGATGAAATATTATCATTACGCAATCTGCAAGACTCTGGATCTGATTTGGCATCTGTCCAGGAACGAAATGAACGATAATATAGTGAACCAATCTTGCCATGATCTTTTTAGCAGATGCAATTAGTGGATATTACAAGTGTCCATTGCTCACCTGGTGCCTTGCACTTATGGTTCCCAAACTTTGCAATGCCCACATTACTGTTCCGTTCCTTGTCTAATGAAAATAATCATAATATGTTAGGGCCCTATTTCAATATAGTTGGTTGTGTCACACGAGATGTTTTCGGCCTCAGATAGTTCCTTCCCTTCGACCACTACAATCTTGTCACGTTGTTGCTCTTCTATTTACCATACCTATTATTATTCCAATTTACTTGTTAACTAGCTGTCAAATAGGCTCCAGCCGACCAACAAATCCATAGGTCGATGATTGGTCGATGTCATCAGACTTTAAAAGTATTATAGTTTCAGTCTGTGATTTTTTCTAGTGTAGGCACACAATTTACTTTAAAGGCATCGACTCAAGTAAAATGGAACAATCTAGATTAGCCAAGACATGCCGTAATAAACGCTTTGGCGACGTTAGCGAGCGGCTAGCATGTTGCCATTCATTTAGAAAATAAACTTGCTAGGCACTTGCTGATACATTTTTTTCAGGGCTCCACTGAACGGATCAGCTGTTTTTACTAAGTTAGCTGGTCCTCTAGGCAACTGGCACCAAGGAAAAGAGCAATGGCCAAAATTAAGTTTCAGACTGGTTCTTGCCGAGGTGAATTTTGGCCCACTAGATTGAATTAGGTATACCGCTGAGATATGATTAAGTTAAGATAACTAGGCCCCTACTAGTGATTTTTTGGGATTTTCGTGACTGTTAGCAAGATTGACAGACATATTATCTCAGAAGACTGTTGGTAGGTCTGTACTAAAGTGTTGGTAGGTTACGGTACTAGTAAACAGCACTGCTCGAAATCATTTTTGATATGAATGTTGGAATTTTGATATCATTTTATAGTGGACCGTACATATTTTTATTCCTTTTCTTCGTGTGATTTTACTTTTTTTTGTTATATCTATGACAAGTGTTTATTTGAACTATTATATTTGGAAGTACTCTTCTGCCTACTTATTATTATAGGCCTAATACATTTTAAAATAACAATTTTTGAAATCTAGGCTTAGTGAGACTCCTGTAGGCCTAAGCAAAACATTAGGTTGTAATTTATATTGTTAATTAAATGATAAATAATAATACATATCTGAAATGCTACTTGTATTATTTTATATTAACAAATGAACCCAATCATTTCAAGTTTTTTAGCGCAAAACCCTGTTTGGGTAGATTGAGATAATTTGCCTGTCAGTTGGAATGCCCTATGTACGCCCATACTACCAAGGGATAGCATTGATTCATAATTTCACTAACTGTACCCTACTGTGTAAATAACAACCTAGAGTCCGAGACATATGGTTATGACTTGTAAGACATTTGCTCAAGTTGGAGATTTGACTTTGCCAGAATGGGTCCTCTTCGTGTGAATGATTGTTTGCGTGAAGATTTATGAGTAGGCTTCAATGGAAGCCGGTACTGCGTGTTGTGCCCTTACCCATAATTAAAAACGACTGACCCTAGCCACGCACACACCCGCACTTCCCCGCCAAGTGCTCAAGTGTGCCAAGGATACCCGGCCTCTTGCGTAGGAAATTGCAGAGCTTGTCCTTCAAGCAAGAGATCGGCAAGCCCCGTCCATGGTTCCAGCTAAATACTTAAAAATAGAAACGAAGAGGTTGCCAGTTGTTCCACATAAATTGCCTGGGCCTCGAACGTGACCGGAAAGCTGAAATATTAATGCACTGCTTGCTAGGAAGCTCCTAGGTCCTAGATTTGCTGTAATTAGGCTATGATAGGTATAATAGCCTATTGCTGTTTGTTGCGACGTAGCTATCCTAGTTAGTCTATGCTATGCGCCTATCCACTCGGCGTATCTGGCGGCCAGTCCTCGTACTTTCCGTTTTCTTTCCCACGTCCGAATTTTCCGTTTAAATTTTATCACAGTGTCACAGCTGAGACAATTTAACCTACCTTAAGATCTAGTCTTTCAATTCACCGATCGCTTCTATTCAAAATGTACAGACAAATCTCATGAATATTATTTCTAGCCTTGAGACTCACTGTAACCTCACTGAACTATAAAAAGGTACAAACACAAGCGTACTAACATGTTTTTACTTTAATCTATAATTGTTTTTATACTCTATCTAATTCCGTATTGTATTTATTACTTTATTTTAGAATTGTCGTACTTAGTTCCGAAAGAGGTTTTTTATTTGTTACATTTGTTTTCCCTCTTTTTACGTACAAATGTTTTTTAAAAGAGACTCTTACAATAAGCTCCACATATTTTTTTAATTTTTATGTTAAATGTTAGAGCCCAATGGCTCAGGTAATTCTGTACACACTGTACGCACTATTGTAGCCATTATTATAAGTTATAATAATACCCTTTTTTTTTAAAAAAAAAAGACCGCCACATCTGGACGAGGAGAACGACGATATTTTGTTTTCCCTGGAAACCGTAATATTTATCCGAAAGGCTCTGCACCAGGTACGCTTTGTATAGCAATTGCCCTGCTCTCGTCGTGCGTTTTTGATGAACCTCTCATAGTGTTTCTTGTTTTAAACCTACTGTATTGAATATAGAGGAGAAAAAATATTGAAGATTCCAACTTTTAAGTTGTGTTGTTCTGATGGGGCGATTCCAACAGTTTCTGGTGTACACATCGGCAGCTCCACATACTTTGAGTGGGATCACTCAGAACTCCATGCACAGTAAAGCCCCAGCCATATCCACCTGAAAACAAGGGACACGCATCTTATCGTATCCTCCCCCCACTCTGGTCACTTTTTAGTCCAGTCTTCAACCTCAATGGCTCTAATACCGTCATTTCTAACTAACGATAGTCCAAAAAAAAAGTTTTTTTTTTTTTTTTTTTTTCCTTCTGGTCCACTTTTAGTCCATCTTCCACACCTCAATGGCGTCTACTACCTCATTTCTAACATAACGATAGTCCCAAAAAAAAGTTTTTTTTTTTGTAAATTGTTGGTACTTCGTATTGGATCAATGAAGAAGGCAGGCTTGTCAACCCTCAAGCTGCACAAAACTCCTCTGGTGTTCACAATCATCCCTGAAAAGTAGTACAGTGGCCGCGGAGGTAGTAGTGGCCAATGTCTTCCCTGAGGTACGCCCTGCGGCGCACCCGAGTCGCCCGGACACACCTTATGTGTCTGGTTTCACAAAACCACGCATGAACTTCCCCTCTGTGAGCAGCGCCTGCTTGTCTGTTGGGAGCGAGTCCAATCAAGTTTCTGTGACACATACGGCCTCCACTATACTTGAGTGAGTCCATCTCAGAACTCATGCTCAGTAAAGCCACAGGCCAGCCCCTGAAACAAGAGACTCACGCATCTTACATATCCTCCACCCATCTGGTCCGCCTTTTATCCAGTCTCGACCTCAATGGAGTCCTATACCTCATTTCTAACATAACAAATGTCAACGAAAAAAACTTTTTTTTGGTAAAAGTGGTTGTTCTCCGGTTCTCCGGTAATATTATCAATTAGCAGGCTTTAGGTCAGGATTTTTTTGACTATATCACTACTCAAAATAATAAACAAAGATTACGATATTTTCAAGTTAATCACCTCCTTCATCGGTTTTTTAATGGGACAGTTTTGAACAAGACAACAGAATGGCTTTAAAACAACATAAACGAATGCGGCGAACCTGGTTGGTAGTATTATGGAATTTGTTACGATATGTGTGAAGTCGTTGCTATTTTCCCATACCGAAGATCAATTCTATAAGCACTAACTAGAACGGCATGGCGATGGAGTTGCCTTTGCACCATTGATGTACGGATATTCAATGGCCATCTTGAAAGCGAATGCTGAAGGTTAGTTCCATCAAGATTTATCTTTGGAGGAGATATTTAGCCGGACATAGTCTGTTTCCATCAAGTGGACACAGGTGGGAATTTTCAAGGATACCAAGGATTTAACATGGATTTCATCAGAACAATCAAATTCACTAATTGAGAGGAAAAAGACGCTAGCCTGCCCTTTCTTAGCCTTACTTATCTCTAAAGTTGATACAAGATTGACCACATGGTGTACTACCGGAAAACCGACACACACTGATCATATGGAGAGCTGTTTCACCACCCAGATCGCAACATTTAAAAAAGGTGTAATGAAATGTTTGCAGTCCCGGCGGCTTCGAATTGTTCATCATATATCCTTGTTGAACCAAGACTTCGTACCTAATGATGCATTTGTGAAAAATGGATTTGCCAAGTGAAGTGTTCAAGAAAGTGATGAATCCGTTCAAACAGCCTGTTTGTGTTGCAAATAATAGTCAAGGAGCTCCTCTTCACCACAAATTCTGAAAAAGTATTTCTTGATTACTTCGCGAATTTGTCCCGAAAAAGTCAGAACGTGCTCTATCTCTCTTTTGGACATTCTGTACTGTTTTTCAATACCTACTACCCTAAGAATTATATTAACATTTACTAATAACCCAGAACGAATCCCAATTGTCCAAGAATGCTGTTTACCAATACTGTGTTCAATGTGATGTCCCGCGTGACATTAAAGAGACACTGAGACCTCTTGAGTAGAGGTGTAAGGCCATAAACCAACGTCACGCAGCATAAAGTAAATGTTCCTCTTAGATAAGCAGAGCAGTTTTATGATAAATCACCATTAGTGGATTGGCACAACTCATCTATTATCCTTCATGAAGGCAATCCACTAAACGTAAACTAAAAGAGCTGCATTGATGTCTGTTAGTATAATGTGATAAGTGCACCTAGGCATTGAGTTTCCTGGAATTTTGGACAGTTTTTTGTAACTTAATAAGCCATAATGTTTCTTCTTTCTGTTTGTTTTGTAAATTTTATAATTTCGTTTATGTTACAACAACAACTCAACTCAGCATTTATTAATTATGATTCTTTGGTGGATTGGTGTAGATTTGTATTTGTTTAGTTGGCATTGTTTATTTGTTTAAGCCCATTCTGTTGTCTTGTTTTCAACGTCATTAAAAACCTGATGAAGGAGGTATTTCACCTGTGAAATATCGTAATCTTTGTTTTATTTTGAGTAGTGTATAGTCCAAAAAACATCATGATCTTAAACCAGACCTACTCTAAAATTGTTTCACCTTTGTAATAGGCAGGGCTTGTCATCCTGCAAGCTGCCAACAACGTCTCTGATGTCACAGTCATCCCTGAACAAGTCCTGGGTCGTTGTCGTGGAACCCCGTCCCTTTGAACTACCTCTCCCCGACGGCGACGACATGACAACACGTGACGGATGATGAGATTAAGATAAGATAAGATAATTTATTCACCCATTGATTCGTACATAATCAAATATAGGTTTCGTCATTCGACAATACGGACAACGAACCACAGACGTGGTGGAACCCCTGATCTCCCCATACGCTTGTGGCTGGTTCTGACCAGCACAAGCCTATCCACCCCTTGTCCCCCCGCGTCATCCCTTACGTCCCTCCCTTCGTCTCGATTAGCCAAGTTGCATAAATATGAGACGTTAAGCAATATCCAATCCAATCTGAACAAGTAGTTACTGACAGTGCCGCGGAGGTAGTAGTGGCCAGTGTCTTGCTGGAGGAACGCCAGCCACCCACCCGAGTCGCCCGGACACACGCTTATAGTCTGGTTCACAAAACCAGCGCAGAACTTCCCCTCTGTGAGCAGCGCCTGTTGTTCTGATGGGAGCGAGTCTAAACAAGTTTCTGGTGACACATACGGCGCTGTAAGAAGAGAACAAAGAGCATGCACAAAACACGTCCGCCTGCGACAAGAACAACAGACCGACTGCGTCGCATACACACTGCACGTATCGTAGATCGCGATAAGACGCAGCTACCTCGGCAGCCAGCTTCATGGCTGCTGGTTCCACTTCGCTCAAGTAATTAAAATTTGTTTAAATAATGTGTTGTGATTGTGTTTATTTAGTTCGTAACCACAATAATCAATCACCTTGATAATGAATATATTATTAAATTTCGGTTTTAAATTTAACAACTATCTACATCAACAAACAAATTTAAAGGGGAATAAATTACGCATTAAGGTTCTTCAGATTAAAATGAAGTCAGGGTCCGTCGATGTGTCTCATCAGAGGGGCCAACACAAAAATCGTCCGTACAAGATCAAAGACGACGTGAAAGACTTTATACGTCAGCACATCGATTCTTTTCCAAGACCAGAAAGCCATTATAGTCGGCTTTTATAAAGTTGATGCATCGCCTTATCACGGAATTGTATCCCGATACAACAGTCTTTAGGCGGACATACTCTACAGTATTTCGCGATGAATTTAAATTGCGATTTGGTTTTCCACGATCGGATACCTGCACTGTTAGTAACAAAAACGACCTGAGACTTAGTGCGGCAGACACTGAAGATTCCCGCCAAGCAATATTGGCAGAAAATGAATTACACCATCGGAAAGCTTGTCGTTCTAGAAGAAGCCTTTCCTCAACTCTTTGGGTCGTTCAATGACGGTATTTACTCCTGTGGCACGGTTCGATCTAATCGGAAAGGTTTGCCTTTGATGGTTAAATTGTGTCAACTTTTCTTGACGATTCCCCTAACTACTTAGTGCATCTACAGAAAGATAATTTTCAGCATGAAAACGTATCAAAACTCATTCCAGAAACACAACAGGTCAATAAAGATTGTCAGAGTTAGCCCTTTGGATTGGATATTGGATTAGATATTGCTTTACGTCTCATATTTATGCAACTTGGCTAATCGAGACGAAGGGAGGGACGTAAGGGATGACGCGGGGGGACAAGGGGTGGACAGGCCTGTGCTGGTCAGAACCAGCCACAAGCGTATGGGGAGGGCAGGGGTTCCCCCACGTCGTGGTCGTCTCCGTCTGTGTCATCAGTCCGTGTTGTCTTTGTCGTCGCCGTCGGGGAGGTAGTCAAAGAGAAGGGGTTCCCCGACGACGACCCAGAGCTCGCCATTAAGAGTTAGCCCTTCACTCCATAGAGAAATGTCTCTTAAATAATGTTATTAAAAATGATCGATCATTCTACGATCGTGTTGAGTCTGTATTCGTAAAAAAGGCAAGAAGAATCGAGTTGACATTCAAGTAGTAAAAAAATCGTAGATGAGATAACAGATGTTATTTCGATTTAAAAGAGAGTCGCAATCATGTACATTTTATATTGTATGTATTTAAAAACATGATTATATAATATCTTTCAAAATGTGTTTTATTGTATTTAATATTTGCCCAACACATTTTATGAGATGTAGAAAATTGTCACCAATTGACGGGCTTGTAAATTTGTATGTCTCAAATCATGTACATCCCCGAGATACCATTACACTATAATAATTCAAAGTAAATTTTCACCATCATAGCAAACTGTTCATGTCTGTTCACGAATATATTGTTTAAAATGTGACAAATATAATATATCCACCTATATAATTGGCTAGACCAGCAGTCGGTGGTCCACTTCCGGTACAATTAGAAGCCATCTTAAAATGACAGTTTACATGTTAATCAAATGGGAGCGATTTGTGGCCAAATAGTTCTCAAGATTGCCGCCAGGTTGACAGGTAAGCATACTAGCCTTTAACACCAAATGATTACTAAATTCCCTTATGCAATCACTTCGTATTGTTTCTTTTGTTTAATACCATGCTGCACAAGCTAAAACCATATCAAACAATCCAGTAAAATACTTTATTGCATAAAAAAAGCATAAATTAAAACACCAAATCGCCATCTTGAAATGGGCCGGTTGAGTCTTCAATTTGCTACGCTCGCGCCTGTGCGGAGGTATAGGAGACTGCTAATCTAGCCTACTATAGGGGTTTAATATCAATGAATATATCATATTTGTGTATATTAATCTATAGGTTGGAAAATTCCACACTGTCTTTAATCTTTTCACGTCCTCATGTTGTGGGCTTAAAACGCCTTAAAATGCACCAAATAACACATTAACACATGCACAACACCTAGGATAGTTTATCTAAAGGCACACTGAGGTTAATCACATACGCCTGGTAGATAACATTGAATCAAAAAGTATCATGAAGAAATTTAAATTCAAAAAACCTTCTCTCCACCGGCCGCGTATATGGAGGAATACGAGGCAAGAACTACCAGGATCTCATCATTAATTCAAACTACACCATTAAAACATCAAAGCCTATTGATTAGATATTGCTTTACGTCTCATATTTATGCAACTTGGCTAATCGAGACGAAGGGAGGGACGTAAGGGATGACGCGGGGGGACATGGGGTGGACAGGCCTGTGCTGGTCATAACCAGCCACAAGCATATGGGGAGCGCACGGGTTCCCCACGTCGTGGTCGTCTAAGTCTGTGTCATTATCCGTCCGTTTTGGATATTGCTTTACGTCTCATATTTATGCAACTTGGCTAATCGAGACGAAGGGAGGGACGTAAGGGATGACGCGGGGGGACAAGGGGTGGACAGGCCTGTGCTGGTCAGAACCAGCCACAAGCATATGGGGAGGGCAGGGGTTCCCCCACGTCGTGGTCGTCTCCGTCTGTGTCATCATCCGTCCGTGTTGTCATTGTCGTCGCCGTCGGGGAGGTAGTCAAAGGGAAGGGGAAAGTTCCCCGACGACGACCCAGAGCTCGCCATTAGTTTCAGAGAGAAAAACTCCCCTAATCACGGGCTAAACCACGAGAAGGTTGCGAGTTGGAATTTGATGGTAACAACTGCGTCATGGCCAAAGAACTGGAAGTAGTATCATCACCAACATCATCCAGTTACAAGGGCCCAGCGGTAGTTGAAACAACTAAGGGATTTGTATCAGTACCCGTGCCCCTCAAGCAAACTAAACGTTTACGTTGTTAGTAAGCTGTCACAACATTCGCGTCAGTGGAGTGCGTCGGACATCAAGTGGAAATGTATTTGTTGTGTGTGCGTTGTGTGCAAATACCATCAAACACAAACCAAAAGACACAAGCGAGACTGACGAAGATAGGACATCGGGGATTATAGTTATGCCTTACAAAAACATGCCAGGTGTGCGCCGCTGGGACAAGCGCCACTGTTGCATTTTTGCAAGGTTCATTTTGCGAAGCTGCCAAGGCATTTGGAGAGCGCACATCAAAGACAACAAACAACAAACAAACAAAACAAACAAACAAAACAACAAACAACAAAGATCACAAATAACTGATTAGCAACAAAACCTTTCACTCTCGACAGAACAGACATTCTCTTTAAAGATAACAGACGTATAGCTGGACACATTCAGCAAAGACAGAAGCCAACGCCATGAGCTGTGGAGGCCAAACAAGAGTGGAACTAAGGGCGGAAAAAAACACAGCACATAAACCGTGTCAAGGCACTAATCTCACATTGAACAGAACCTAGCACTTTCTGAACATAAACTCCTCAGGCTGCACGGACGGAACAGACAGAGCACAACACTGTGATGACGAAGCAGGCCAGAATAAAGAGAGAACTTAACCTTCCTGTCCGGACAGAACAGACAACCTCCTGAAGAAACAGAATGTTGAATGAGAACGAGGACACAGCAAAGGCTTGAACAAGCAACACATACAGCAGGAACAGAAGCTAACTCCATGTACTGTGGAAGCCCAATAAGACCAGAGCGAAGAGCGCGGACTAAACACGTCCGCCTGGGACAAGAACAACAGACCGACTGCGAGGCAAGCGAGGCTTGGCTCTGCTGTGCTGTTTGCGTGCCGGACTGCCCGTAGTAGTCAAAAGGTGCGGGGCGGCGAGGTCATATCGAAGCTGCACGCAAGGTGCATTGACGTTTTTCAAACGCGTTGACGCCAGTGGCGCATGCGCTTTTAAGTGTATAATTAATTGGTTTGAGAAATATGACAAGTTATGTAGTGAGGCTCATCGTGACGACACTATTGTCGCAAATATCACATTTTTCTATTGTGTTCTATGGTGTAGGCCTAGTGGTGTAGGCTAGTGACTGTATTGCCCTACAATCCGATCTGAATAACTTCGCAATCTGGTGTAAAAAGTGGGCCCTTAACCTCAATGTGGACAAATGTAATATAATCACCTTCACCAACAAGAAAAAGTGCCTCATACAACATCCATACGAACTCGAAGTGCTCGCGAGAGTCAACACAATCAGAGACTTGGGTGTTCAGATGTCCAGCGACCTATTATTCAGTGAACACATTCATAACGCTACACCTAAAGCCCTCAAACTCCTCGGATTTCTAAAACGTAACTGCTCGAAGGACTTCTCACCAAGAACAACGCGAAAGATATATCTAGCTTTGATTCGTCCTCACGTGGATTACGCGAGTGTCGTGTGGAATCCTCATCATGTAACAAAAATAAGTGAGGTCGAGCGCGTGCAACAAAAGTTCATGCGATTTTTCTGTTTTCAAAATAACATTTACTATCACCGCTCATTGTATTCCTCTCTATGTCAAAGTTTTCAAATGTCTACATTAGAAAATCGCCGTAAAGCAACTGACATCTTATTTCTCTACAAACTCATTCATGGTCTCATTGATTCGGATTTGATTGAAAGTGTCAACTTCCACATTCCCGCTAAATGCACGCGCAACCATCACACATTCTACGTTCCACGCCCTCTTATTGATCTGTTGAAATTTGCCCCCATTAATCGAATCCAATCAACGTACAATATTTTAGTTTCCAAAAACAGTGAACTTGATATACACTATATGAAACTGCCTGAATTCAAATCTGCTGTTAATAGAACTCTAACATCATAACTTTGTTCGAAAACCACAAACATTTATAATATAATCAAAAGTAGTTAACGTGAATGTCGTTTTAGGATTACATTTTCTTTTTTTTCACTTCTTTTCTTTTTGTTTTGTTAGGCCTCTATGGTCCCATGATCAATCAATACTTAGTCAATCAAATATCATAGTTATTTTCTTTATACCATAACGAAATATTGTTTTTGATATGTATTTCACAAACCGCGATAGTCCTATTTTATCATTAAAAAATTCTCTTTTCTGTGTACTGTCATTTATCTCATGTCTATATTAATTTGTGTCAACTAGTTTAATTTTAATTTAATTTTGTGTACTTAGGTCATTCTATAATTAATGCTTAATCTTTGTAGTTATAAGTTGTCTATTATATTGCACTAGTGGGTCTCTGGACCAGATGTAAATAAAGGATACATTATTATCATTATTATTATGATTATTATCTGAAGAAAACTTTCCTTTGTCAGAAATGAAAAATGTATTTCGTTTGCAACTAAACGATTCATATATATTCATTCTAAGAGCTTAATTGAACCCGAATTTGCAACAGAAACCATCCCTTCTACTGTCATTGTTCCACCAATACTGACTGGTCGCCGTATTGTTCATATCGGTCATTTATTTTATTCTATCAAATCCGAGAAACATGGCTCTGGCTTTGATTGCACTTTCATGGACATGGACCTCGTGTCAGAAAAAGTAAATGGATTTGAAA
This sequence comes from Sweltsa coloradensis, assembly GCA_024449915.1. Taxonomy (NCBI): domain Eukaryota; kingdom Metazoa; phylum Arthropoda; class Insecta; order Plecoptera; family Chloroperlidae; genus Sweltsa; species Sweltsa coloradensis. Next base: position 32,566 of record JAMZAV010007397.1, on the reverse strand, counting down.
GTACATGGGTATATCAGTGAAGGGTTTGTAATATTAAATCCAAGCTTACTTCTGAAGACCCTAAAAAAAGCTAATGTTTACATGCCAGTCAAAGACGCTGCAGTGAATGGTATTGTTGCCATTGGCGGAGGCTATACCCAACTAAATGAATTTTCTGCTGCCTTAGACATGAGGTGTATGTCTAGCAAATCGTATAGCAAGCACCATGAAAACGTCAGAGGTGCTATTCATGACGCTGCTTGGAAAGCAATGCAAGATGCCGCTAATCAGGAAATACAAATGATACAAATGAAATACAAAAAAAAAAATGAGACCGATATAGAATCATCAATAGAAGAGATTCCGACCCCTGGCTGTTCCAAAACCGGCAGTGGTGAGGGAACATCCCGAGCATCAAATGAGACCGATAAACTTAGGCCCGGGATGCCAGATGTTTACCCAAGATTTTTTTTATCCTCAAGGTATACCCTAACAGGATCAGAAGAGAAAATCTATAAAGGTCGAAATTCCTACGGGACTTATGGCCATGGACTGCGCTAGTGTAGCGCGTCGAGCAAACGTTTTACGCTGTTCACCGCACAATGGTCTTGCTTGTCATGTAGCGTTCGGCCATTATTATCTACGGACACAATCAAGAATATGATATCGATGTGTTTTTTCATGGACTACAACTTTTATTTGAAACAAATTTTCATAAAGTTACTGGTTTTGTTTTTGTTTTGATAAATAGGCAAAACAAATTCAGATAATTTAAAAAAAGAGGGTAAAAATTTGTTTTAAGGACGGCTGGTCACCAGAGATTAAAAGAAAGCATGCCAAACTTGTTACTTATCACACCCCTAATTCTATGCGAAACTTTAAAAACAAATTTGAGCTATTTCGGTCTAATACTTCACTCAATATTGCTAATTTTCCATTCTTGGACAAAACTAAAAAATCTGTAAGTAAATTGAAGGTTATTTTGTTATCTAATACCTCATTATAGCTATTTATTGTAAACCAATTTGTATTTGTTTCTACTGCGTGGATTATCATGTGTTTTAGGCCCCGCATTATTTCACTTGTGTACATAAGAGCGACTTGAGGTTTCCTTTAAGATCGCATTTGTATCCCGGAATAGGGAAAAACAGAGGCAGAGTGTTTGTTATTTTTTCAAGCCACAAAGGACATTTATTTCTTGTCAACATTAAGTATTTATATTTTGCATATTTTGTTAATGTTATTTCTTCACACCACTTTAATATATTTTTGTAAATTGCCATCCAACTCATCGTTTTATTTGGAAGGGTTTGTTCCTTTGCCTTCTCCATGCTATCACCCTTCATCACCAAAGGAACTGGCGCCCAAACTATCAACCACCAGTGTGTACAGTAGAATAGCAGGGGGACCCACCCCGCTCTCCGAGCGAACCAAAGCTGCCAGGTAAGCGTCACAAACTGAGTGGATAGACTCTAAATACAATTTATTTATTTATTTATTATTTATTTAAATATATAATATAATTGTAATCTACACGGTATTGTTAAAGACCAAAAAAGTCAAATCATGTCTTTTCTTCAGAAAAGTAGCCCCTCATCAACCCATCAACACATAAAGACTGTGCTTCCCTGATCTGGATTCACGAAAATCAAATGAATAAAGTAGAATGTAATACATTTTTTTAGCAATAAAAAAAAGATGGCCTTATAATGTATTTTTACATATAAAGTCTTGTAAAAAACGAAGATAAACTAAGTCAAGTGATGTTACACTACAAACCATTAATTGTATGTTTGTCAGAAAAAAGAGTGACGGAAGATATTAATCATAGTGAAATTTATATAAACGGGTATAACATAATAAGATGCGATTCAATCAGCCGAAGGATAGGAGGTGTTATAATGTTACTGTGGTGGTGGTGTTGAGGCTGGATAATCTAATAATCTTGACTGTTCCGAAATTAGCCGACCATCAATGTCATCACAAACAGTTCCCCAAAACGTTTTAAACCTATGTCAATTAACAAGCAAACAACAAGGAAGAAAATTGGAGTGGTTTGTCAAGCGAAAATAAGTTCCATGGAAGTAAAATCACAGAATGTGATATGGCAAAGAATGATACACCCTTAAACATTTATGATGGGGACAAGCTATAAACTACAAAATCGTTCAATATTAATTCAAAGTCAGAACCAAACAAAGAAACTTGCACAACCAATGGCTTCCCGTTGCTGGACAATAACATGAACTTGTCATGTATTATTCCACCAAAACACATAAAGATGTGTTTCCACAAAACCAAACCATTAAAAAAAATCTGGTTCAAACTCTGAATACTTGGAATTTGAAAGTGTGAAACCTAACAATACGCAATCTGAATCTCTAAATAAAGGAAAGACACAAAAAATGGAAATAGCAAAATTGGCATTGTAATAAAACGGAAAATGGTAAGGGAATCAAAACAGAGCTGTAGTCCACCAGAGGAACTATAGTCCTTAAATTGCTCAAGTCAGTGGGGTTGGCGTTCAGAAAGTGTTAGGTTCTGTTCAGTATGGATAAGTGCCTGGACACATAAAGGGCTCGAAAGCCAAGATCGTTGTTGCATGTTGAGACTTAGGCAACAGAATACCGGAAGTTTCTTCTGTACACCGGGCCCATTGCATTGAAGGATGTCTTACAATCTAAGTTGTACGACCACTAGATGCTGCTTCACGTGGCCATACGGATACCGCCCAGTAAACACAGGATATCCTCAGGAGAAATCAAAGTAGGAGATGCTGTGATCGATTCAGGATATCCTTAAAGTATGAACTAGATCCATCCTAACAACCTCCTACGTAGTAGATGTGCCATCCTAAGCTAGGATGGTTGTCCTAAAAATAGGATTCTCCTAAGCTACGTTGCGAGTCCCTCCTCACAATCTCCTAAAACAGGAGAAATTGGGGGCCTAGAATTCCAATCATATCCTAAAATGTGATATAGGAGGTTGTCCTAGGATATCCTAAACTTGGATGTACTCAGTACTTCCTATTTCTGCTTTTTTAGGACAAGGAAAACGCTTAAGTCACGCCGCGTTGATGGATGAGCGTTTATGCCAGTTTTTAGTTTGCGTAGGACCACTTTTCCTTTGCAAGTGCTTTATAAATGCATTGTAGGTGATTGTTGTCAAGTTTCTATTGTTACTTGTTAATTGTTATTATTAACCTAAAAAACTCATATTAAAACCTTTATTCCATGTATTCTAGCTAACTTTTTCAAATTTTTCTTTCAGAAAGCAATACATCACCATAACCTTAATGTTCATGTAAAATATGAACGTTGTAGCCCCACCCGTCTGGTCAGAATCGGCCCAAATGTCACGAAAATATCGCACTAAATTTAAAAAAAAATCGTAAAAGTGATATTCATGAGAAATATTTCTTCGATTGTACCCAAAAACGTGGCAGGTTTAAGTTCAGAGATTTCGAAGGCCTCCATAAAATTTCATTGCAATTGGAGTATCGGTTTAGCCGGAATCGTGTTAACAAACACACAAAAATTCAAACAAAAACAAAAAATAAAAACGAAAAAAATCGTTAAATTGCGATTTTCATGAGAAATAAGTTTTCGATCGTGCCCAAAACGGTGGCAGTTCTAAGTCCAGAGATTTTGAAGGTATCCAGAAAATTTCATCACAATTGGAGTATCGGTTTAGCCGGAATCGTGTTAACAAACACACAAAAATACAAACAGAAAAAAACAAGAAAATCGAAAAAAATCGTAAAATTGCAATTTTCATGAGAAATAATTTTTCGATCAATTTATCATGCTATCCGTTTATCACTATTTTTGTATGGGGTGATACCGGTAGTTCTAAAAAAAACATGCAGAGGTTGTTTGTACTTAAAAAAAAAAAGCAATTCGGCTGATCTGTAACATGAAAAAAGGGGAGTCATGTTGAGGAATTTTCATGAACTGTAAAATAATGACACTACCTAGTATTTATATCTTTAAAACCATCTTGTATCTGAAACAGTATAGACCTGATAGATTGAGGAATTGTGATACTCACAGCCACAATACCAGGCGGAAGCAGGATATGTATAAAATGCCCCACAACTCAACTCTCTTTGAAAAAGGACCAACTTATGCCGGTGCCAAATTGTAAAACAAACTGCCAAGTAATCTGAAGCAACTGGATACCATAGGATTGTTTAAACTGGAGCTGGAGAATTTTTTAATTGATAAAGAATTTTATGACATAGATGACTTTCTGAACATGTAAATACTGTAGGATTAGATTGATTTTTATCTGTAATTTTTGACATGTGTCACACGATCTTCTACACGTTGTAAAACAAATTGTAAATGGCACGAATAAATAAAATGAAATGAAATCCACAAACCCACAGTTATTCCAATGTATCGTGTACATATTACCTACTTAACTAAATAGTTATCTATTGTGTTTAATTAATCTTCCATTTCTATGTTTATATTATTTGTATTGTTTATATATTATTTGTTTGTATTTATAATGTGCAAAATGGTTAGGTGGAAGAACAATCCATATCGATTGAACGTCGCCATTTTTGTTGTAATCATATAATAATCATAACAAAAAACTTGTAAAAAAACAGCCAAACCTTATAATCAAAAGCAATGAGATCTAAAAATGCCAAGCTTATGTACCCTCCTACATTTTCGCAATCTTAATACACTAGGGAAACGCCAAAGTCGTTGTTAGACGAGTGAGTGAGCCATGTGTTGAGTACCCGGTAACATTCCTTTTCTTCCCCCTACCTTAGGCCTCCCTAGCCTATCATAGGCTACAGTGGAGCATTATGGCCTAAACTATGACCTAAACTTAAATACCCTATTATTTATACGAATATTATAATCAAACTTAAATGCAAATGTTCCCGCGTACTCAACACATGACTCTCTCACTCGTCTAACAACGACTTTGGCGTTTCCCTAGTCGAGTTGGCTAAAGCGCCCTTATAGCCGAAATGTGGGAGACGTGGGTTCAATGCCCGGGAAAGATTTTGTAATTTCTGGATTGTATTTTTTAAATTATTTAACATGTTTTGAAATGCATTTAACGCAGTGTAGTCCATCATCTGTGACAATACTATGGAAAACATAGCCAGTACGAAAAACGTTACAATATTGCAAGGTTTACTCAATCTACGAGCGGAATTTGGGGGTACCTTGACGTCCAACATTCGATTAACCTTGGACACGGCATTTCACAGCCAGGTAAATAACAAACAAAAAATATTATTTCAAAATGAAAATCATTGTCGTTAAAATAATTCCTATACATTTCAACGTATTTTTCAGTTTTTTATTTCTTGCAGGTTTAAATCACAACAGATTGTGCTCATTTTGTTAGCAGTTCTCAGTTACCTGGTCACGGATGTCTTTAAAATTTCAGCTCAGTCTATTTGGCCGTTCGGCCGTATGGGACCGGACAGACAGACATTTAACATACATTTAACAGAATTAATCACGACCAAGGTCCGATCGAGTAGCGTTGTAGACTACGTTCGCTGCGCTCACTCGTCTAATAAATTCACTTTGCTCTGTGACTGGATCCTTGCAAAGTGTGGCAAAATTTTATTTGCAACTAGGCCTATTGTTTTAAATGTAAAAGTTTGTGCAAATTTATTTTGAAATAGACCCACCAAGCAAAAACCTCTTCTTGTGCAAAGAAGGCAAAGCCAAAACGATTCGTGACTAGTTGTGATGATTTGTGTTTTTGGATGAGCGTAGCGAGCGAAGCGAAGATTCCATTTCACTACACTGAAAAAAAAAAATCCGGAATGTTTTTTCTCTCCGTATTTTTGTGTGTTTGTTTAACACGATTCCGGCTAAACCGATACACCAATTGCGATGAAATTTTCTGGAGGCCTTCGAAATCTCTGAACTTAGAACTGCCACGTTTTTTAGTGCAATCGAAAAATTATTTCTCATAAAAATCGCAATTTTAAGATTTTTTTCGATTTAAAAAAAATGTCTTCGACTTATAACTCCTACATGCTTTATCCGATTGGAATGATATTTTCACAGAACCTTAATTTTATGAATTGATATATTTGTGTGAAATTTGAGCGGAATCGAAAAACAATTTCTCATGATAATCGCAATTTTACAATTATTTTTATTTTTAAAAATTTCTTCGACTTATAACACCCACATGCTTTATCCGATTGTAATAGTTTTTTCACAGAACCTTAATTTAATGAATAAATATACTCGCGTGAAATTTGAGCGTAATCGAAAAATTATTTCTCATAGAAATTGCAATTTTACGCTTTTTTTTTAAATTACGCTCATCCAACAACGCGCCTGGAAAGCGTTTGCGAAGCTTCCTATTATTTTATTTTAATTTTTATTTGTGTTCTATGGCAGCCACCTCCACAACTCGGGTAAGCTGTTAACTCCACCTATCTCTATCCATACTGATTGTAAATATATTATTTTTTTGGAGATTTTCGTGGCCGATATGGATTAAAGTACTGTTTTTTTTTCGGTTGTAATGCTATGTATATTTTAATTAGGCCGACGTTTCGCTAAGATATCACTCATCTTCTTCAGGTCCAATACAACTTAAAATATAACATGCGAAAACTATATTGATAAACACAGAACAAAACTGGGAGGAAAAAAATACAACTAATAAAAAAAGAACGAAATCACTGCGCACACACACACACTCACACATATATAATGTTTTTACTTTTACCAACTTTGGACAGCCCTAGGGCCCAAAGTTACCGTCGTTTTTTGTAATGTGATGTTTTTGTGAAAGAGAAGATAATTTTCAAGTTTCTTGGACCCGTTTCACACCGTTATTCTGCTTGTTCTAAATTTTGATTTTTCGAAAGTTTGGGCAGCCCTACCGCCCAAAATTACGGTCAGATATTCTAGATACTGCGTTGTTGGGTTCGATGAAAGAAAATATTACTGATGAAAATTCTATTATTACGACGTGTTTTTTAATGAAAAAGTTAGGTCAAATCCGCTCATCCATCAACGCGCCTATAAAAATATGCATTCTCAAACGACCTAGTTAAATTGAAACAGTATTTGGGCAGCTTTACAAAAAGTCTTAAATGGCCCGAGACTGTCAAAGGTTGTCCATGTTTGTGATAGTAAATTATTTTGAAATCTCAGCAAATTTAAAAAACGCGCCATACATCATCACCGTCATCCCTTGGCGCCACTTGTCGCCCTAACAATGAATCCTTGGATTCGCCCACGCCGCGCAACAGGTCTTTGCAACAGGTTGTTGTTCGCGCGTTTGTGTCGATGCCTAGGCCCTAGCTATCTTTTCCTGTGTTTTCCTGCGATTTCTGTGATAGGGCATATCTGCTTTGTTTCGTCGACTTCGAGATATCATCGAGTATTAACTGGTGTAAGTATTACTGCATTTTATTCACTAAATCAAGCTAAATATGCCTGCACACTTTTTTGGTTAGAATAGCTAGCCCTAGGAGCTTCTAAGGCCTAGGCTAGGCCTAGGTCTAGTCTAACCTCTACAGGGACCTAGACTAGCTAGTTCAGCCAGCAATATCCAGTTTATCTGTGAGCTTAGAGTCGTCTAGGCCCTAGGTTTATAGGCCCAAAGGGATCTTACATAGCATAGCAGCTACACAAAGGCTCAGGCCTAGCCTAAATTGGGTTATGGGCAAGGCATAAAGCTAGGCCCCTATAGGCCTAGGCCTAGCTCTAAAATCCCTTGCCTATAAGAAAGCATAGCCTAGGGAGTAAAAGCAATAGCTGTTTCTTAGATCTAGGGCCCTAGTGCTAGGGCCTATGACTTAGCATTGGCCTACCTAACGAGAAGCTCATCCTGGGGTATTGTAGGCTTAGATTAGGCCTAGGTGTCTGGCTACGTCTATACGTCCGACGGGATGTCGGGCGTAGAGCTGAGTATGTGCTGTACGTCTGACGGTGGACGGCCAAGGAGCGCATAACTGAAGGATTTCGGGGGGGATTAGCGCGGCATACTACAACTAGCGGAAAGTTTGACTAACCTAACGAAAGTACACAGAGCACTAAATTACGTCCACAAGCTCGGCGGGCGTAGGCTACAGCCTGTGGTTGCTTGCCCGTCCGACCCCGTCGGACGTATAGACACTTCGTAGGTGGCTAGGCTTACCTAGGCATAGCAAAGCAACAAAATGCCTAGGCCTACCCCACTGTTCTATGCACAATTATAAACCGCAACAGTACAGGCCGATGCACAATTGTAGCAGGAACGCTAGGTAGGCCTACCTATCGATATTCGGAAGTTACTCACGGCAAAGTTTCCGTTTTTGTTACCGGTCCTAGGAACCACTAATAATTGTAGCCTACATCATATTTAGCGTGAGCTATCAAACTTCTCGTAGCGTTAATGTTTCCGGGCAAATTGGGCAACCGCAAGGCATTTGCACAAACATAGACCTACACTGCTTAAAATTTGCATGCGTTATGGTTAAATGGTCAACAGATGCGGTTAAAATTCCCATTGAAACCACCGGTTACGCCTTGTTACCGTTACAACTGAATATGTGTGGTTACCGTTCCCAATGACAACCTCCCATTATGCCTTGTTACGAGCCAGTTTGTCTTGTGATTTGTGAATGTAGGCCTCTGGCCGCCTAATATCTGTAACTGACTGATCTCATTTTCTATTTCAATTTTCAATAAATCATTACCTATGCAAATGCAGTAGGCCTACTAGTTGTATCGATTTAATTGTTGCCTATCTCATCTGTAACCTCCAAAGGTAATACCTAACCTATATGATGTGATTAATAATTAAATATTAATTTTCACCAAATTGACAGATAATATGCCCTAGCAGCTAGCTATGTTTACAGTTACACCCACCCCTCCCTAAAAACTTTTGATTTCATGTTTCTTTCGTAGTAGGCCTAGACCCATACCTGGTTGGCCTAAACAGCCTAAAATTAAACCAAGCGGAAGGGTTTTGCATATAAAATTGTAGGCCTACACCAGTCTAGAATTTCAATTTGAATAAATAATAGTCCGATTACTATAAATAGGATCCGGTCAGTAACTCCTGTTCGTGACATCTTCGTATCAGACCGTAACACAAAAATAATTCAATAGGCCTAGTCCTAAGTGTCTGATTTAAGGTAAGTTTTCCACCTGATTTTTTTCTCATGCTCTCATTTGAAAATAAACAAGCAGAGTGAAAAGTAACTGAAAGCTAAATGCCTATGTAGGCCTATGCGTTAGTCAAACGGAGATACATATTGCATATAATATGCTATGCTAATACTAGGCCTTATTAGATTATTTGGGCCTTTACACTAAATGTGTTCCCTAATCTAACATAATTTTCTTTTAAGGTTGAATATGGTAAAACATAAGCGTGGCATTGATGCACTCTGTGCGGATAGGCCTGTATCTAAGGGGCAATGCTATCGAATGGCCGATGATCACGTCAATACCAGTTACACTGGTCCAGAAGTTTTGGACCGGTGTATGGAAGTTTCAAATTTGCCAATAAGTGAGGTCAGCTCAGAAGGGAGCATAGGCCCCAACAACATAGACCTGGTGCCCCAAAATGTTCAACCGCTGCAAATAGGCTCTTTAATAGATGTGTATAGGCCTATTTTACAATTGCCAACAAGCCAAGAGACAAATGTTATTGAGCTAGGTAGCAATATTTCAGTTCAACATAATATTGTGTCTGAGGATGCTGATGTTGAAAGTGGTCATGATTATGAGCCAGAAGATGATAGTGAGACAGAGGATGATGTTGGTGAGACAGAAGATGATGACGAGTCACACTCGGAAGATGATGGCGAGACAGAAGATAATAGCGATGATGGGAGGAGTGAAGATGACTTGGGGACCACAGTAAATGTGCAAGATGTGGTCTTACCACCAAATATGGAACAAAACTTGAAGTCATGGGTAGTTGAATGTAAAGTAAAACGAACTGTAGTGTCAAAACTATTAAAAGTCCTGAAAAGCCACGAATGTTTTAACAAGCTACCATCAGACTCGAGAACTATCCTCAATACTCCGCGTGGTACACACGTTGAGATAGTACCACCTGGCCATTATGTTCATTATGGACTTAATAAAGAATTAGTGGTCGAACTTTCACACTGCAGTCAACCACTTCCCGATAATGTCGAGCTCCTTCTTAATGTTGACGGTCTTCCGCTCTTTCATAGTTCGCGCAGTCATTTGTGGCCTATTCTAGGGGCAATCACTCCCAAGACTGGTCTGTGTGCCCCCTTTGTTATTGGGTGTTACTACGGGGTAAGAAAGCCCGACAATGTTTCAGATTTTCTTCGATTATTTGTAGACGAGGCCAAAACAGTTTTAAGAGACGGCGTCATTGTATCTGGCAAAAATATTCGGGTAAGCATCAAAGGCTTTGTGTGTGACGCTCCAGCTAGAGCCTTTATCAAGTGTATAAAGGGACACACAGGTTACCATGGATGTGGTAAATGCTGGCAAGAAGGCGAATACATTGATGGACGTATTGCCTTCCCAGAAATACACTTCCGACAAAGGACAAATGAAGACTTTGCGTTACGTAGAGATGACGAACATCACCACGAAGCCGCGAGCATACTGGAAGAGTTGGAAATTGGTATGGTCTCCCAATTTCCATATGAATATATGCATCTTGTGTGTTTGGGTGTCACTAAGAAGTTAGTAGGAATGTTGGTGAAAGGAAAGCGGCCTTTTCGTTTGTCAAACGATTTACTTGCTACATGGTCACTCTCAATTGAGGCTCTGCAATCATTTATCTGCAGCGAATTTGCCAGAAAAGGAAGATCCCTGCAAGACATTGATCGTTGGAAGGCAACCGAATGGCGCCTTTTCCTTTTATACACCGGACCTGTGGTGCTAATGGATATTCTCTCGCCACAAAAATATGATCACTTTCTATGCTTACACTGCGCAATATTAATTTTAGCCAGTCCAAAGTACCACATTGTCCTTAATGAATATGCCCAGTCCCTATTAAAACATTTTGTTGCTAAATTTAAAGTATATTATTGCGAGAGCCGAGTGTCATACAATGTGCATGGTTTGTTGCATCTTGCGAGCGATGTATTGAAATTTGGTCCATTAGACGAATTCAGTGCATTCCAGTTTGAGAACCATTTGGGTAAATTAAAGCGCTTGATACAAACTGGTAAAAAGCCATTACAACAACTAAGCAATAGGTTGGCAGAAGAAAGATCATGCAAGAATTCCAACATCATACCTCAAGCCCCTATACGACCGTACCTTGTATCTCCAAGCGGTCCTCTAAAGCATAAAGACTTTACCATTTCAACCAGAACACAAGATAGTTGTTGTGTTTTGAAAGATGGTTCCATCGTTGTGGTTGAACAATTTCTTGCCGAGGATAACCCAAAGATTCTTGGAAGGAAGTACCAAAGTCTTGAGCCACTCTACCCTGACAAATGTCCCATGGATTCGACTCTGATAGGTGTGTTCTTGGCAAGTAATCCTTCCCAGTTAATGTCATGGCCAATTTCAAGTGTGTTGCACAAGGCAATACGGATGCCAATTAGAAACCGAAGCAGTCCTACTGCGCAACCCAAGTTTGCTATATTTCCGTTATTGCATTTTGCTCTGTAATTGTTTCTGATACGAAGGCTGCTCCTTTAAAAAGGTTCCAAGGGGACCAACGTCTTTACGTCCCATCCGAAAGGACAGTGTAACCTTGACAGTCATATAGGTTCCTCCACTTACCAGGACTGTCGAGCAAACGTCGAAGAGAACGAAGCCGACTTACACTAGCTCTCGCACCCTCCATCTGCTCTAACTAGTGGTATACGTGTGTCTCAGGGCAGAGCGTTCACCCACTCTACCCTTGACCCCACACGAAGGATGCTTAACTTCGGTGTTCGAGTGGGAACCGGTTAAACTACCTCGGCTAAACTGCTGGCCGAGACGATGAGTGGTGATAGATGAAAATACCATAAAACCCATGCCTAATGCGGGACTCAAATCCATGTCCTCATAGATACATAAATTGCGGACCAGCACCCTAATCGTATGTGCCACCGTCACCACCAATTCTGTACGCGCCAACACCATCGACAAGCAGACAAAAACCAACTAGAGACCGGCATATGTTGTCGAGGAGAACGAAGCCGTTACACTAGCTCTCGCACTCATCATCTGCTCTCACCAGCGGTATACGTGTGTCTCAGGTTAGAGCGTTCACCCACTCTACCCTTGACCACACACGAAGGATGCTTAACTTCGGTGCTCGAGTGGGAACTGGTTAAACTACCTCGACTAAACTGCTGGTGGTTGATAAAGAGAGATGTTCATGCAGCGGTTGACATTTGAAGGGCATTATGGGTACTACCTACCTACCAGAAACGAACCATGCTGGAATTTCAGAGGTTGTCTCATGGCAGCCTATATTATCTGCCGAGATGCAGTTAACTTAGGTAGGCTTGATATATGCATCCTCAATGCTTTACCTTTAAGCCTAGTTTTCATGTCGACGGGCGAATAGCGCGGCGCGTCACGCAGTGACCACATGTTAAAATGATCTCTAATTTGGTCGCGGGTTCCGTGCACTTTCTGATTAGTCTAGAACCTATTCGCAGATCGCTCGCCTGCATGAAAATGAGGCCTTACAGTATTTAATTCATCATTGTGGCTTAATTTATAATTGTTTATACAGTATGTGCATAATGAAGTCATATTTTTTTAACAGACTTTCAAACTGGATATGACAGAAGACTACAGAAAATTTGCAGTGGTGCGCTTCTTGTCGAGCGCCGAGGTTGAGATTGTACCATTAAAATGGATTTCGCGCCGAGATCGGACAGTAATATGCACTTGGCCAAGCAAGGCCTATATTAAAGGTTGTGCCAATCTACATAAATTAATTTTAGATTGTATTGATTCCCAAGATGGATGGGATGTTTACGAAGTCCTTGTGCTGGCATACTACTGTAAGTAGAAATTATTATTTTGTTATAGAATAGCCTTTTGGTGAATGTAATTTTTGCAATGTATATCAATACTTTTCTCTTAGGTGTGTACCCTAGCCCTAGGCTATAAGGATGTGTTTTTATGTTTTGCAATTTCAAAGTCGGTAATAAATCTTGTGGCCCTACCAGTTTAAAGTTTAATTAAATCTCTTAGTCTTCATTTTGAACTCTCTTTATATTCCAGCCACGTATATTTTAGCCGCTCAAGGACGGAAGAATGCGGAAGACACTGACTCCATTGGTGGGACTGAGATGGGCCGTGGACAAAGGAGGAAGAAGCGGCCTTACCGATACATTTCTGAGTCCTCTTCAGATGATGTTGATAGGCCTACCGATACACCAGTTCTTTCCAATGAACTGGTGCGTCACCTACAAACGATGCAAAAAAAGCAATGATGATGGTAATGGTAAGCATTTTTGTGCTTTTCATCGTTAGGTATTTGTTAAGGGACGGGATGGTTAGGCATTTATTTAAGGACGGGGCAGAGTGTACACTTTCTGTTTCTCTTAAGAGGAGTCACCGAGGCTGCAACATGGGAAAAAATCAAGCGCTAGGTTTCAGATGATGGTAGCCAAGTGGTTAATCATGCATATAATGGGCTAAATATCCCAAGAATGTTAATGAATTTACGTTGATATCCACACTCGGTTTCAAAAAATGGCAAAAAACAATTGTTGCGAGACAAAAGCTCAGAAAGTAAAAACATGGAAAATTCAAATTTGAGTTCCAACATCCGATTATGGAAATTCCCATTGGCCTAAAACTGTTTTTAACTAAAGACCAGCATTTTTACAGTGATTATTGACTAGGAGACCAATCCCATTTTTTTCTAGATCATTATCCCACTATAGTGGGCCGTGCAAATGACATGTTTTTTGGCTTATGAACCAATACATAAAATAGTTACACCTGTTTAGTTCAGTCAACCAAGAGTGAAGGCCTACATGCTTTGGTCCAGCCCCATTAGGTTATTTATTGCAGATTGTATTGTTAATTCTGGAATTTATTTTCTCTTATATCTGCAGATTTAGGAGGACTGGCACATTCCCAGTTAGAAAACAGTTTTTTGGATGGCCATGTGTACCAGTCTACCCTCTTAGATAACTATGGCAACAACATTTGTATCAACAACCAACCTACAACAGTAGGCCTAAACAATGTGCTTGCTGGTAATGGGCACTTCAGCCACGAGAGTCCTACAGGTAAAGCTTACAATAAAGTAGATACCGGTACCCTAAATTACCTTTAGGATCCAGTGATCGTATTATGGTGCAAACTGTTAGGCTTCCTGGGTAAAATTTAAAAAAAGCCGAAAGCTGGGCAATCTGGCAGTTCAAGTTCAAGTTTTTATTAATCCGTAGATTTATACAAGGTACAAATATGGATTTCATCAAATTATTAATACAAAATATAAGATATCATAGTTAAAAGTAGGATGTAAGAGAAAAGTTCAGTATATTATGTTATGTAGGCCTAGGCTTTAGGTATGCAGATGCTGGTGACCCAATGAACGATCGGTATTTTAAATTATGTTATTTAATTATTATAATTTAAATACTGAGTAAACTAGCCCGCCGGTGATGTCAGCATCTGCAAACTTCTGATGAACCGCTTTATGTCAATATGTAATCGTATTCTATTCTACAGTGCATTTATCTATACATTAATTCCAGGTCTCTTCCCCCCCATTCACTATTCACTGATTCAGCACTAAAAACTGATTTAACAATGAACCTACCTACGTTAATTATTGTTTTGGATTTGTTTGTTTAGATTTAACTTCTGATGAAGTTTTTTACGGAGTGGAAACCCTGCACAGTGCACCACAGCAAAGGCCTTCACCAATCCTGGAAACCCAAAATATAGATGGTGTGTATTGGCTGTACAGGCCTACTCATATTATGTACCAACTAACGATTCTCAACTCAAATATTTTATGTATATTTTATATAGGTACTTGTTGAATTTCAAAGAGGCTAATAAAAATCAATCAATCAATGTTAAGCCTATAAGATAACTATGCTGAATAATTTACAATGTACTGCAGTGAATTAAGATTCAAGACTGAATAGAGATCCCATAATTAATTTCACCATCCACCAAGGCACGCTTTTGATGTCTTTATTGAAATATAAAGCCATGCAAATGCAAAAATTCAACCCTAATAAATATTCTATTCTAAATATTCTATTCTGTTATATTGTATAATATTCTAATAGGACCATAAATGGGACTATGGATATAGTACATAATAATTGAGAAATTAGGCACGGATCTTTATTATGTCTATTTTTGTTCATTTGCAGATGATGAGACCCAGATTAGCGACCTGGACCTCTTGAAAATAGCACAATTGAACCAGAAAAGTATCACGGGACGTCAAAGTAAGACATAGGCCTATTAAAATATAATTTAACTATACACTATACAGGTTTGGTTTGGGCAAATGGTTTTAATTTTGAAATATGAATATTATGTGTGCATGCTCAATTAGGTAGACCCACAACTAGTATAGGTGTTTGTTGTGACTTGTTCAAATTAGGGATGTGCATATAGCCAACTACGTACTAGCTAGTACGTAGTTTCTTAGTTCCGTTCGGTTATTGTAATAACCTTGGTTATCTGTTCGGTGTCTTAGTTAGGGGGTTAAGGGACATATATAGGGTGAACCTTGCATTTCATTCTAGAAGCAAGCCACTTGGCACAGTTACTTATTAGACCTTATTGATTGATTGAATCGATGGTGCCAAGATGAAATTACCATATGGCACCACTGGCACAGTGGCGGACTGGGGGCCGCTCAGTGACACGTTGTATGTGCGTTTTTGTATGTTTGATCAGTCAAACAAGCTGAGAGGGGACTCGAATCACTTATTAGACTTTAATGATTGATTGAATCGATGGTGCCAAGATAAAATTACCATATTGCACCACTGGCACAGTGGCGGACTGGGGGCCACCCAGTCCGTTGCTTTTTGTTGTGAGCATAACAACAATGGCAAAAAGTTGAAGTTTGTGAAAGCAAACATCGACTGCCCCTCAGGCTTGGGAGAGGTTGCAATGACTGTTATGTGACGCACAAAATATAAATATATGATTCGGTGTCGGTAACTTTAGGAGCTTTTGGCTGTGGGAATAAAAATAACAAAAAGGCCCAAATTTCGCATTTTGTATGTAGCCTATGTGACACGTTGGATATTCGTTTTGAATATTAGATTAGTCGAACAACCTGAGAGGGGACTCAAATCATTCGCAATGTTCCCCTGAATGTTCCCCAACTCTGCAGCAGGTGTTTCACTCATTTCGGAACACACTTACCGTAATCTTTGGGGTGACCGGAAACGCGATCTTGATCCACCGGACTTGGGGTTAACGACCTGGTTCTCAGGAGTCATTGAAGATTCTAAGAGTGACTAAAGTCACAGTAGTTTGCCATATGGGTATCACCCACCGCTTACCACTTGTTGTCGTGGCAGGAGCGGGAACTAGCCTTCTAGGCCGAAATTGGTTTAGGACCCTAGGCATCAATATCAGCGGTATAAACCAAGTGCAAGATCTTAGCATAAGCACCAATGTGAATCCCAAGCTACCGATTTGTACCGCCAAACGAAAAAATTCGCAGGAAAGACAATTGTTAAAATAAATCTGTTTTCTCTCAGTCAGTCCAAAGAAAAACAGTTGAAAATTAATGTCACAAAAGCACAACACCCTACGTTGAATGGTGTGCCCTGGCGAATTGAAGTTTGAAATTATTTTGAGGTGGCTATATTGGCCGTGTACCGGATCAGAAAAATTTGGAAAAAATATTTTTGATTTTCTAAAATAGCCATGTTTCAAAGCCATTCACTATATTTTGACTTAGTAGCATATTTTGGAAAATAGGAAAACGCGGTGGAATAGCCTTAATAATATTATTTTTAATTTAAATTTTTTAATTTTATATTATCATTTGTAACCTTCTTAAAATATTATATTGGAAAATAATAAAATAATAATACCAACATACCCACCCTGTCATTAAAACATTTATTTCATTCAAAATAGCACATGTCCTTAAACTCTTTCAACCAAAACATCACAAATACCAAATTCCATTCAAAAGCTCACATGTCCAAAACAAAATTTGATTTTGGTTCGTTGATTGATTGGATATTGCTTTACGTCTCATATTTATGCAACTTGGCTAATCGAGACTTAGGGAGGGACGTAAGGGATGACGCGGGGGGACAAGGGGTGGACAGGCTTGTGCTGGTCAGAACCAGCCACAAGCGTATGGGGAGGGCAGGGGTTCCCCCACGTCGTGGTCGTCTCCGTCTGTGTCATCATCCGTCCGTGTTGTCTTTGTCGTCGCAGTCGGGGAGGTAGTCAAAGGGAAGGGGTTCCCCGACGACGACCCAGAGCTCGCCATTAGTTTCAGGGAGTGAAACTCCCCTATTCACGGGCCAAACCGCGAGAAGGTGTCGAGTTGGAATGATAATTCATAATTTTATTTTTCCTTTGGCAATTTTTAATGTTGCTATATGAGTAAGGATTAAAACCTTTGCAAGCCCAAATCCTAGTGATAATTAGCCCACAAAAGGTTTTTCCTGATTTGTGGAAAACCACACTTGATGGACAAGTGTGCTTTTGAATGCCACCTCCTCAACTAGGGAAACGCCAATGTCGTTGTTAGACGAGTGAGTGAGCCATGTGTTGAGTAACCGGGTACATTCACTTTCATCCGACTACCTAAGGCTGCATCTAGAGTCTAGACTGCATGAATCTTTCCTCCCTAGCATATTATAGGCTAGAATGGCGCATTACGGCTTTACAGTTGACGCGACCTAGATCAACTACATCTCAAAACCCTATCATATTTATATATTATATATATATATATATATATGTTAGTACTTTAGACAGAAATTAAAAAAGTGACTACACCGGGGTTTGAACCCGGGACCTTAGCTTACCGGGCTATGCTCTTACCAACTGAGCTATGCGGCCACCAATTTAAAACTGTCTAATTTTTTGTCTGTTTTGTACATTGTTAATAACGTGTGTAGAGCAGATTGCACTGCCTATTAGACTACACATGAAAATAACTTGGAGAAATACAAACCATCTCTGTAACCCTAGAGTTGGGAAATATGATGTTTAAACTTGGCTTTATAGTAGGCGACTATGACGCTGTTATGTTAGTACTTTAGACAGAAATTAAAAAAGTGACTACACCGGGGTTTGAACCCGGGACCTTAGCTTACCGGGCTATGCTCTTACCAACTGAGCTATGCGGCCACCAATTTAAAACTGTCTAATTTTTGGTCTGTTTTGTACATTGTTAATAACGTGTGTAGAGCAGATTGCACTGCCTATTAGACTACACATGAAAATAACTTGGAGAAATACAAACCATCTCTGTAACCCTAGAGTTGGGAAATATGATGTTTAAACTTGGCTTTATAGTAGGCGACTATGACGCTGTTATGTTAGTACTTTAGACAGAAATTAAAAAGTGACTACACCGGGGTTTGAACCCGGGACCTTAGCTTACCGGGCCATGCTCTTACCAACTGAGCTATGCGGCTTCCAATTTAAAACGGTCTAATTTTTTGGTCTGTTTTGTTCATTTAATAACGTGTGTAGAGCAGATTGCACTGCCTATTATACTACACATGAAAATAACTTGGAGAAATACAAACCATCAAGGTCCCGGGTTCAAACCCCGGTGTAGTCACTTTTTTAATTTCTGTCTAAAGTACTAACATAACAGCGTCATAGTCGCCTTCTATAAAGCCAAGTTTAAACATATATATATATATATATATATATATGTATATATATATATATCAACCAAGTCAAAGGCAAATATTCCCAGGTACTCAACATATGACTCGCTCATTCGTCTAACAACGATTTTGGCGTTTCCCTAGTCTAGTTGGCTAATGCGCCCTTGTACCCAAAATGTGCACGACCTGGGTTCAAACCCTTGGTCGGGAAAGATTTTGTAAATTTTGGGTTGTATTTAAAAATCAATAAATTTTGTTGTAAAATGCATTCAACACTAGCCGGTACTAAATACTCATTGAGATTGCAAATGACTGCGGAACACCGGCAGCGCTAGTCGTAACATTTTTGGTTGCTCGAGTGCCCTTCACTCCTGTCATGTACAGGTGACAGGAGAAGTAGTCAAGATAGTAGGAAAGTACCTAGTTTGGGAACTGAATGATACTACAAGAAGTGTAGTTGAGGGCGTTACAAAAGCGATAGTGGCCCGATACCCAATTTTATCGAATAGAATTGGACAAACAACAATGGGAATTGGCCATGACACTCTGATGGTCCAATTGTACAACAAGGTTCTGTTCGAAAATCGAATAAAAAAATGGGGTTGGAGGCATCTAGCCGGTTGGTGTCGAAGCCTACCACATCGAAGGAATGGATTGACGACACAGATTCAACGCCGGTTGAACTAAACAGAAGAAATCCGGGGGAAAAGCGCTCTCAAAAAGATAGTTACGGCTGCGTTGCCTGGCAACCTGACGCGTATCCAGAAGGCGAAACAGCCACTTCTTTGGAAGAGATTGATTGATAGATTGATTTTATATTGCATAAACGTTTTGACGACGATGACCCAGAGCTCGCCATTAGTTTCAGAGAGTGAAATTCCCCTAACCACGGGCCAAACCACGAGAAGGTTGTGAGTTGGACTTTCATGGCCCGGAAGAGAAGAGGCTGTGGCTGTTGACAAAGGCGGAGGAAGTTGGGGAGCCAACTACCGTTACCGAAATTAAAGAGCATAGGCTCTATGTCTGTGACATATGCTCTCCAGAGACTGTCGATAAACAAAAAAAAAACTTCCATCAAAGGAATTCTTACTGCATGGCCATATTTGGCTCAACAGAGTTATTTTCTGGAGCACTTCTCGATGCTTGTGGGTTTTGATGCCCCAAAAGAGTGGCAACGAACTCTGGTGCAGAAAAGTGAACCAATACTTAAGTTTATCAGGAGCCAGAAGGGCAAATACCACAATGATGTTCTTGAATTAACTGTGCCTATGATCGTTGCATGCCGGACCACACAGTCGAAGCTTCCGGTCCACGAAGCAGTCATTGGAGTCATATGTGCTCATTTTGGAGCGAGCGATATATACAAATTGTTTGAGGTACATATTTGTTTATTTTTTTTTTATACAAAATCACATGATCCTGTGCTTTCCCATGTGTTTTTGTATATTTTGTAGTAGACCCAAAGATAATATTTTTTCAAACCTGTTGGCTTTAACTTCTCTTCTCAAGCTTAAAAATTGCATTATTTTGAGTTAAAATGGCTGTTAGTATAACATGTTCCTATTCCAATTTAACTATCTTATTTGTTACTTTCAATTTAAGAGCTTATAGCTAGGCGGATTAGCCTAACAATTAGGGGTTTTGTGGTAGAGGGCTGAATTTTGGACTGTATACTCAGAACAACATTATAAGAAAATTGCCTCGAGGAGCCATGAAAAAATCCATCCGGTTAAGGGGGTGGAAGGGGGTGAAAAAATGGCATTTTTCAAATATTAAAAAAATCAAAAATCAAACTAAATTTGATCCTAAGATTACAAAATTATTACATATTGTAGATAAAAGTCCAAATTTTAATAAAAAAAGTTATATCACCATATATGTATATATAACCAGATTTTGCACCCTTTGTCTTTTTTTCACAAATTTACCCACTGTGCTGGGAGGATTAGCCTACCAGTTACGGGTTAAGTGATAGGGCTGTGAATTTTGTCTAAAACACTCAGAAGAATGATCTTAAAAAATTGGCCCGAGGAGCCCTCAAAAAAGTTGCTTGCTTAAAGGAGAAAGAGGGGGTGTACTAAAAGGGGTTGATAAAACTAAAATAAAGAAATCCGTATTCAAATATTATATTTACAACGCCATATTAATGTGTATTGTAGATTAAGGTCTAAACTTTAATTTAAAAAATTAAAATTTCACCATATATGTAAATCTGATCAGATTATGCGCCCTTTTCCCATTTTCATAAATTTCCTCAATATTACGAAAGTGTATCGTGCGACCACTCTTTTTGTCACAAATTCTCCTAATATTACGAATTAGGACGAAAACAAAATTTTGTGATGCTTTGGGTACATTTTTACTCAATGGACTTTGACCCCATTTTAACAAGTTCACTCAATTTTAACGAAAGTGTGTCGTGTGACCACTCGTTTTGTTCAAAATTATGCCTTTAATAAGAAAATTATAAAAAAAAGTTTTTTAACACCTTAGGTACAGTTTCACTCAATGGACTTTGACCCCATTTTCAAAAGTTTACTCAATATTAACGAAAGTCTATCATGTGATGACTCGTTTTGTCTCAAATTATCCTAATAATACGAATTAGGACGAAAATAAGATTTTGTCATACACTTTGTCATACATACTTTTGAAAATGGGGTCAAAGTCCATTGAGTGAAACTGTACCTATGGTGTTAAAAAACTTTTTTTTATAATTTTTCTTATAATAGGCATAATTTTGAACAAAACGAGTGGTCACACGATACACTTTCGTTAAAATTGAGTGAATTTGTTAAAATGAGATCAAAGTCCATTGAGTAAAAATGTACCCAAAGCATCACAAAATCTTGTTTTCGTCCTAATTCGTAATATTAGGAGAATTTGTGACAAAAAGAGTGGTCGCACGATACACTTTCGTAATATTGAGGAAATTTATGAAAATGGGAAAAGGGCGCATAATCTGACCAGATTTACATATATGGTAAAATTTTAATTTTTTAAATTAAAGTTTAGACCTTAATCTACAATACACATTAATATGGCGTTGTAAATATAATATTTGACCTACGGATTTCTTTATTTTAGTTTTATCAACCCCTTTTAGTACACCCCCCCCCTTTCTCCTATAAGCAAGCAACTTTTTTTGAGGGGTCCTCGGGCCCATTTTTTGAGTCATTCTTCTGAGTGTTTTAGACAAAATTCACGGCCCTATCACTTAACCCGTAACTGGTAGGCTAATCCTCCCAGCAGAGTGGGTAAATTTGTGAAAAAAAGACAAAGGGTGCAAAATCTGGTTATATATACATATATGGTGATATATATTTTTTTTATTAAAATTTGGACTTTTATCTACAATATGTAATAATTTTGTAATCTTAGGATCAAATTTAGTTTGATTTTGAATTTTTTTATATTTGAAAAATGCCATTTTTTCACCCCTTCCACCCCTTAACCGGATGGATTTTTTCATGGCTCCTCGAGGCAATTTTCTTATAATGTTGTTCTGAGTATACAATCCAAAATTCAGCCCTCTACCACAAAACCCCTAATTGTTCTTGTATTTTCCTTTAATCCGCTTGACTATTACAAATGTTTCCCCCATGGATTGGAACAATGCCTAGTCTACAAATTTTAACCAGAGCACAAAAATAACATCAACAACACAACTGATTCTTATGGTCTTTAGGCCTACTTCAGATGAACTACGCAAGCAGCGCCCTGAAGTTCATGATAGAGGCTCTACCCAGCTCTGTTGATGAAGTGGTCGTAGCAGTGCCTATCCTTCTAGAGAAGCTACAGGTGATCCAGTGTTGTCGGTTCCTCGAATATTGTTTCTTTTTTATTTTGTGTAGAAGGGAGAGAAATTATCGTTACATTCTAATCACCTGCCCATTGGCTACTCCATTGAAAAAGTACTAATAGATCAAAGTGCAGAAAGAAGACCTCAAAAACCATTTCATTGCAAGAATATTATATTGGTCTGATTCTTATGGTCTTTTCTGAATTTTTTTTTCTTTTCTTTTCTGAATTTTCTGAAATTCTATCAATTTTATTATTTTACTTTTTTGGATTTCTATGGGTTGATTGTCTTTATTCATCAACACCAGGTGGGGGAAATGTAGAGCTGAGGTTCTTATAACTGGATTTCTATTAATTAATTTTATTTATTTATTTATTATTTTTTTTGTCTCTGTAATTTGTACACATTATACAAAAATTACAGAATGAAACAGGAAAGCAGGCCTATTGTGGCTCATTCACCGCAGTGATCCTGTTCCATTCTTAACATTAATAAAATAATAAAATAACATAAACTCTCTTATAAAAGGACGATAATGATAATGGTGAAATGAACTGATGTTTATAGCCGGTATCAAAGATCCATTTTTCTTAGCGGTGGTCGTCAACTATAGGTCAATCAGGCAACCATTTGTCATCTGAAATGATCTTTAATTGCCCTTTTAAACGCCTTATCAGAGATCCGTGACTCACGAATGTCCAAAGGCAGGGAGTTCTAAACACTGGCAGCTTTCTGGTAGAATGACCTTTGATAAGCCAGTGTTCGCGCAAAAGGAGAATAAGAAAAAAAAAGAAAAAAAAAGAAAAAAAAAGAAAAGAAAGGGGAATAAGTGAAAAGTACAGTGATTATGTGAAAGTATTAGTTTAACGGTTGTGTAATCAATTTATTTTCAAGTGCCGACAATAATAGTCTTCATTACATGTGCGCCTACACGTGTCTGCTACCGCGTGTTGAGTGACAGTTTCATCGAACTCATCAACATAAATTAACATATAATAAGAGCAGCTACATGTTCTCTCCAAACGTCATTTTGCTATCTACGAACATTATTTACATGTGCTTCAACATACCAAGCAGTCCCTTTTTAAAGTGATAGAACTGATATATCTGTATAATGTATAAACTGTGACCATAACTAGTGTGCCCTGAACCCGAGCAGATTAGAACAGCTGATCCAGAAATCAATAATAGCCTAAGGCCACCTTAGTAAACACCAGCCATGGTGAAGTGAGCTTCATAGTTTGATCGTCATACAACAACGCCCACCTAGGATTACAGTGTAGTGCTTATTTCTCTAACAATGGATTACTTCAAACATCAAGACCAATAATAGACTTCAATCAAAACTTCAGCAACAAATAGATGAGTACAAAACTAAATAGTTAATTATAATAAATTTTAATTAATATACAAATTATCAATATTCATTCCATGACTAGCCGCCCACTTTTTGGCATTGTATTTGAATTGGTACCAATCAGGTAGGCAGGGCCATAACTGTAATTGTGTTTTTTTGAGGACATTATATATGGAAACTTTTTTCGCTTTCACATATGTAGATAGCTTCCTTGATTATTAGTAATTTATTATTTCAACAAGAGGTGACAGCAAGGTAGCTACTGAAGGGGACCCTGCAGCAAAGGTAGGACTTGGTTGCCAGCGAGCTTTTGTACCTCATTTATATGTGACTATAATTAAATATTCATATTTGCTAATTAATTCTGAAAGTTAATTTATTTATTCTAAATTAATTAAATTTTGATTTCAATTTATCATTTTTTTTATTCAAATTATTTAATTTTTTTAATTGAATAAATTTTACTTAATTTTTGTTGAATTTTTTAATTAAAATTTATTTTTAACAAAAATATGTAGGCCCCCGGGCCAGTGGTGTCATTCACAAATTGTTTAGTGGTATGTACTCTTTTTACTTCTCCCAGCTAATTCGGGTCCAGAAAATGTTTTAGTTCATAGAATGTGATAACAGTATTTTAACGGGTCAATGGCGCGGGCCTGGAGAAATTACCCACATCGTTCGGCATCGAGTTGTCTGCAAGTGGGTGGACAAGCAGGGTAGAATAACGAACGAACAAATTAATCTAGTCTGAACAGAACAGACAGCCATGTAAAACAACGCTGCTATATGATATAACAGCAAAGACTTGGTTAAAAAACACCTAGCCGTAATCGAAGCCAACTCTTTGCACTGTGGAGGCCAGCAATAACAGATGGTCGAACGGAGACAAAACACGTCCGCCTGCGACAAGAACAACAAGACTCAAGACAACTGCGAGCACGACAGTGAGTGGAGGTGGTAGTCAAAAGGTGCGTTGCGGCGAGGTCATATCGATTCTCCACGTTCATTCCATTGAAGCTTTTCAAAGAGCAATGGCAATATTCCTGGAACAAGATAGAACACAATAAATTGCGCCAAATCAAGAATAGCACGGCAGCCTGGATCTCTTCACGTCGCTCCTCTCGCCGTGAAGAAGTGGTTCTGGCTCGTTTAAGAATCGCAGGGCTCCAAGTGACCAGTTTAAAAAATATAGGAATTTTGAGCCAAATATATAGGAATTATTATGTCAAATATATAGGAATTATAGGAAATTTTCGGGAATTAAACGTACAGTGCTAAGGAGTATTTTACAGTTAACTGAACTGGTATCGATATTTTAAGTTTTTAAAAAGTGTAGTACAATAAGTAGGCATTATTAGAATTATTGTGCAACTTACTCCAGTCTAAGACACAAATAATAAGACCAGAATCTCATCGATTACTAACGTAGTACCGGAGCACCACAAGTTCTATTTTGTCAATTTACTTCTGAATGTAAGCCAAGTCTTCTTTGCGGGCAGGATACTTGTGGAACCACTTATGAAGCTTCACTAAAAAATCCTCCATTTCCCATGTAGAAATTTTTGTATTTATAGCTTTTCCAAATGAATAAAATATTAACAATTCCACCTACGGGCAGTGTCGAAGCGTGAATATTTTAAGGGTAGACACAGACAAATCATGTCTCTTTTTGGTACATGTTAGTATTTTTGTGGGAAAGGAACAAAGCACAGGGGGTTTGGGGAGCAGAGCCCCCCAACATTAGCGCCGCAGGCGAAAATTTTGAAAATCAAGGTTTTAGAATGCGTTTGGTGCGTTATATAAAAAAATATTAGCGTGAAAGCAATAACTAAATAACGTTGTTTTTTTACAGTGGAAACTTCATTTTAGTCTAACCTCCCTAATATATTTTTGCAATTTTGCAGCCATGTCAGAATCAAATTAATATTAAATACTACGAACCAAGCACAGGGGGTTTGGGGGGGGGCCCCTTAACATTAGCGCCGCAGGTGAAAATTTTGAAAATCAAGGTTTTAGAATGCGTTTGGTGCGTTATAGAAAAAAATATTAGCGTGAAAGCAATAACAAAATAACGTTGTTTTTACAGTGGAAACTTCATTTTAGTCTAACCTCCTTAATATATTTTTGCAATTTTGCAGCCATGTCAGAATCAAATTAATATTAAATACTACAAAACAACTCAAGCTGTAAGGCTGTAACACTTATTCAAGCACGCTCGCGCACTAATTCAAGTGTATAATAGTATCCATGCGCGCATCATACGAAAATGCAGCCGAAACACGAGCTGAAGCGCGAGGAGACATGTCTCATTGTGTTATTAGCCTATGCTACTTGCGAAGAAGGAGGGGAAATGGAGGGGAGTGGACACGCATTGGGCCATAGCGTTAAATATAAATAAAGGCTCGGAGACAGAATCCTAGTTCAAAAAGTAGTGCAAAGGCATGGAAAGAGACCACATCCGCGCATAAAGGTTTAGTTCTTTAGGCCTAGTTAGTATTTCGGAAAATAATGAAAAATAATTATTTTTACTGCAAATTATACCATATTCAGAAGAACAATGCCCCTTTTGTTTCAAAATTGCAAAAATTGCTCAAAAATATAGGAACCATTTGAAAAAATAGGAATTATAGGAATTATACACCACCCCCCTGAATATATAGGATTTTTTTTTGATTGGATATTGCTTTACGTCTCATATTTATGCAACTTGGCTAATCGAGACGAAGGGAGGGACGTAAGGGATGACGCGGGGGTACAAGGGGTGGACAGGCCTGTGCTGGTCAGAACCAGCCACAAGCATATGGGGAGGGCAGGGGTTCCCCCACGTCGTGGTCGTCTCCGTCTGTGTCATCATCCGTCCGTGTTGTCTTTGTCGTCGCCGTTTTGATTGGATATTGCTTTACGTCTCATATTTATGCAACTTGTCGGGGACGTAGTCTGCTTGTGGCTGTTTGGCTTCATACTGCTAGATGAGGGACCCTTGTGATTAGGAGTGCCTGCAATAGCGAGTGCTCGAGCACGGTGCTCAAAGACAACTGTTGGAGAGTTGGTGGCTCCTTGGATGTGAGTGACAACTCTCATTGACGTCGAGACTCGCTATCTAACTTATCAGAAGTGTGAAAAACGAGCACCGAATCCCAATGCTCGACAGGTTGCCCAAGAACTGCCAGTGACCTGGTGCATTCCAAGGTTGTGTCCAACAACTTGCGTAATGCCAAAGATGATTCGTGTTGGAGAACAGACTGAGAGAACATGCGCCTTAAAACCGTGTTTATAATTTCACGCATATTTTGGTAGTGCGACGTTAACAGTTCCCAAGCTTCGTTGTAGCTACCATTTGTCACAGGAATCGACTGGAGTAGCGATGCAGCCTCCCCTTGCAATGAACCCTTAAGATACTGAAGCTTCTCAGTCCCCGAAAAAACGATTATTGTTGTGAACTGCCGCCTCGAAGAGGTCCCTGAACAAAAGCCAGCACTGTAGGTTGCCATCAAAAGTTGGCAAATGTAGCTTCGGTAGTCTCACTTCACTGGGCCTAGGCCTACCTTCATTGGATATGTCTGACGTGGTAGGCCTACATGGTACCTGGCGATGTTCAGCTCCTAGGTCCATTTGTTATCCTGAGCATCACTAACCTTTCAAATACTTCGTTGATCTCAGCTTCAAATTGATTGAATTCTTCGTCGGTTGTCGCAATACTCAAATCGTGGAGTAAAGTGTTGAGGTCTGCAGAGACACGTTCTACACGTTGCGAATGTACAATAATTGTAGACAATGACTCACCACCATGAATGTTGTTAACGGCGTTTTCCAGTCGTGTAACATTTGATTTAAACACACGTTTCCTTGCATACCCCAAACCCCAGAGGAAACTGATAAAGTTTTATCACATTACCCAGCATATTTGTTCTCCACGGGCTTCCAATAAAATAGTGTTACGTCTGTCTATGCCAGACTATCGCAGGGCCACTGATAATTTTGTCGATATATAGTGGTTTTCTCCTATCTAGAATAATCTTACCGTGTATTATCACATAAAATAACTTTCAAGGAACGCAATGAAGAAATATGTGGACGATTATATTCAATAGGAATTGAGGTTTTTACAGATATAAAATAATAATAAGTTGGCTACGCATGAAGATTGTGTAGTTCAGAGATTTAGATCTGTGAATCACTATTACAACAAGTAACTAATTTGAGCACGGGATTTAGTCAGGTAAACAATGAACGGCTGCAAACACATCTCCACGTATATAAACATGCAATATTTACAAAGATCTCTATCCATAGGAAGTGATCTAATCAACATATAAATTGTAATGGCGCACCAACAGAGCATAGCAAAACATCAGATAAGCCTGAATATTCAATTCCACCAATAATTTTACTTGCCCCTCCTTTATAACACCTACCGCACTGATATGAGAGCTACAGGCGTGGCGAACCCCGTGCTCGGTAGAGGGCGCCACTTTACGCAACAACACATTCAACAGTTCAGTGAAAATTTGCTATATTTAGCCTATGGTTTTCAGGGTACGCGGGTAAGAAAATACAAATATTTTGACTTTAGTACATGGATACATCTATGAACTTCAATGTAGAACAGGTCTCATGTTATTGCGTTATTTAAATAAATAATTGCGTCTCTGTTTTGATGGTTTGGCAAGGAGCACTTTGGTTAAAGATACTAAAAAACTGACCGCGAAATATGGGCAGGTGATTGTTTAGGTGTCTAGTATATTTCTTCCTCTCGTAAAAAAATCAAACCTGATGACAATCTGTTCATTATTCACTGTACTACTAGCTCCAGAAAATCAATTGACATAGGACAATTTCGAGATTTCGATACTTTGCAAACCTAATTAGCGCTAAATATTAAACACAACTTTAGAATGTTTTTGTATACGTGTGTAGTTGAAGTCTTGATCTAATGATAGGAAAAAACCCGATTCCGTTTGATCCAATACTTTCCAACATTTTCGCTCCAGAATATGTACGTTTTCGACACTCAAGCTATTGCAGACTCTTAATTACGCGCCCGTATCATAACGGAAGGGTGTACATCGTACCACATGCATATGTACTCGTTGTTTACACGGGCACGACTACCGCCGGACGGAAAAGACAAGTGCGGTGCGACCAGTTGGTGGTTCATTGCATCTCAGCATCTAAATCCGGCCATATAAGGGGACGAGTTTTCGCCCGGCCTCGAGCACGCGAGTCAGTTGACCAAGGGAGAAGCCACCTGAAGCTCCACCTGCCAAACGCCTGTTAAGGTCATCGCAAAGATCTGTATTGTAATGCTTACCAGTTGCAGTAACTTGTTTTGTCTTTAATATTATTTGTTATTGTCTTGTTTGTTTACATAATGTTTTTTAATTTGTATTTCGTTACCTTGGTAATGGGCAGGGAGATCTGCCCGAAACGTTGGTAATAAAACTTATTTTCACTCGGAAACTCGAAAGAATTCATTATGTCACATTACATCCGAGAATTTTTGGATATTGCTTAACGTCTCATATTTATGCAACTTGGCTAATCGAGACGAAGGGAGGGACGTAATGGATGACGCGTTGGGACAAAGGGGTGGACAGGCCTGTGCTGGTCAGAACCAGCCACAAGCGTATGGGGAGGGCAGGGGTTCCCCCACGTCATGGTCGTCTCCGTCTGTGTCATCATCCGTCAGTGTTGTCATTGTCGTCGCCGTCGGGGAGGTAGTCAAAGGGAAGGAAACAGTTCCCCGACGACGACCCAGACCTCGCCATTAGTTTCAGGGAGAAAATCTCCCCTTATCACGGGCCAAACCACGTGAAGGTTGCGAGTTGGAATTTGATGGACCCTACATCCGAGAAAACCTACGTAAAAACAATATACATAATATATAATATATAATAACGGCATTGAAACCATTTGTAGCTCAGGAAACGCCCTCCAAACATCGAATGCAAATTTTTTAATTTGGAGCCCTTACTATCAAGAGCAAACAGATGGCTTTGTAGACGCTGTATGTGGAATGGAGTTTAAAGTTGAAGTTGTTGCTCTCCGTTGTAAAGGCGGAGCCGACTGAATTGTTAATTTTTGAACCGTCGGTAAAAATATTTCTGAAATCTTTGTAGTTGTATCGGATTTCGTTGAATAGTGCTTGATATTGTTTGGTTGATGGGGTGGCTTTTTTGTATTTTGAGAGCTGTGTTATGCAACATGGTTTGTTAAGTGGCCAAGGTGGGATTGCCCTATTTGATTTGTAGAAAACCAGGGGTAGTGTTATGTTTAAGGCTTGTAATAATTCCAGGGAGCAAATGCCCATTGGTCTCGAGGCCTTCGGGTGAACTTCATACCGATTTTGAAATGGAGGGTCGAAAACTGCTGTAGTTCAAAGTAAACAGGTGAATATTGCTGTCCTAGTAAGCCCACCCCTTAAGAGGAGTTGAAAAATAGTTGTTATCGAGACATCATCCCCATATATAACAGCTCTATACACTTGGAGGCACCGCTGTTGCATCCGCAGAACTTGGCAGACGAACGCTACAACGTTGCACACAAGCAAGAGCGCAACATCGTCGAGTGCAGTATCGGAAGGTGGAAGAGGCGGCCGCTATGTTTACAGAAAGGGATGGCACGAAGACCAGAGCGTGCAGTCTTCATCATTAGTGCGTGCGCAGATCTCCACGACAAAGCAGTCTGATATTTTCGGCTGGGTAGTCCCTGTACAGCCTCTAGCTCAGCCACTAGGGGGCCATACCTTCATGGCTCGTCACTTTGAATAAAATTGTACTGTCGTGCGATGTAGTGTGTAGAATCGTAAACCCTCTCTTATAAATGTAGATAGTCTGTTGTGTGCAGCACAACATAAGCCTAAGTCATTGTGAGGCTTCATACCAGGGTGGTATATGTCTTTAGGTGATTTCACTTGGGTATCCAACAATGCAATTAATGCACGCAGTTCAGACGGACGCCGCCAGGATCGCGACGTGACAGAGTACCATCAGAGTCGACTCTGGTACCATTTTCTATGACCATTTCGTACAGATGGCGGTGTGTTTACACTATATTGAAGGCCGTGCATTCAGATCGGTAGTGGAAAGTTTGAATTTGCTAGACCCAAAAGACTAGTGTAATATACTTTTCTAATATGTATGATTGCATTGCAATAGGTAAGAAGTGTTGCGTACCAAATTGCAAAAGTGGTATTTATGATAAAATGTCATTATTTCGAGTTCCTCGTGACCTGAAAAGGCGCGAAAATTGGCAATTATTAATTCGACGGGCATTATTTGTGGATAAGCGAACATGTGTGAGGATATAGATACATATATAGGTGAATATGATATGATATTATGTAGTGGCACAATATATGATAATATAATATCTAGGCTATACTGATACAAAGTAAAAATATTTAAAGACATATCATGATGATGTGATATCTGCATACAGATACAGAATCCGCAAATACAACTTAGAAGACTTAATGTAGCATATGATATGGGGCAGTTGATGTATCATGTTGGTGGCATAGGTAGCTATAATTATGATAAAGTGTGCTCACATACAGGGATCGAATACAAATAGTTAAGATATTAATTAATTAAAAATAAAAATTCTAACTAGAGGCTATATAGACAATTGTTGGCATCAGGTCACTAGGAGAGATAGTCCTTTACCGAGTAAAAGCTGTTGGCGAGGAGAAATAACTTCAATTTGTGTTTCAAAGAGTGCAGGGTGGGGGAGGTTTTGATGTGGTCTGGGAGCTTGTTGTAGATGGTGGATGCTAAATATTCGGGGCCTAGTGAAAATAGACAGAGGTTGTGGGAGGGTCTGTGTATATGTGTGTTGGCTCGGGTGTTGTGCGAGTGCACAGATGCATTGAGGGGAAAGAGGTTGCTGTTTGTTTGAACAAATAGTGCAGCAGTTTGGATTAAGGTGCATGCTAAGGTTAGGATGCCAAGTTGCTTGAAAGCTCTCTGCATGAGTGTCTTCATATGTGTCATGTGAAAACTCCAGGGATGATACAATGGATTACTTCGAGACCCAGGGGCCATGGTATGCAGTGCGTCACAGCAACGCGGCAATGGTTCGTGAACGTATTGTGACTCAGTTCAACATCCACGAGTCAGAATACCAACGATCGTAATCACCAATTATGAGGGTCACCTTATGAGGTTGATGAGAAATACCGACCTCTTCAATGGCGCCCTAAGTGTTCTTACTGTGGAGCACTGCTGTAGCACTTAGATCAGGACTGTGCAGGCAGTTTGTGTAATGTAAACTCATTAAAAATAAATCCTGTTTATCTTTGTATATTGCGCATGTCTTCGGTATATTTTATCCTAGCTATGCGCTAAGGCGGTACCCTACTTCTTCGGCTAGGGGGGTCCCACCCCCACCCCCTAACCACTGCCACTAACCTAGGTAATATTTGCTGGGAAAACCTAGGTTAGGGAGGGGGGGGGGGGGGGCGTGAAACGCCGTGGCGAGCTTAGTACTAGTACACGAAAAATAACGTGTTGAAAAGTTGGACCCCCCCTAGCCAAAGTACCGCTAAGGCATACCTTAGTGTAATGATAAGGATAGACGTACAACTCTGCTAGACCTACTCCATGGTTAACCGGTACCTGCTAAGCTACGCCAGACCTACTCCAAATAGCATGCTATAAAAAATAAA
>JAMZAV010007396.1:0-118173 GCA_024449915.1 Sweltsa coloradensis | reverse complement strand
GTGTTTTTTTTCATTTTTTTTTGTGTACCGCTGTCTTCTTTTCCCTTTGAATGCTTGGGTTTAGGTATGTATGGCCCTTCTGTTTGGTTGTATGTGCGCAAACTCTGCCCATGGCTGTTGTAAATGCTAAGCTAGGATGTTCTTTAGCTTGATCATGTCAAGGTGTATTTTCTTTGCGTTATGCATATCTACCCTCTTGTGTTTGATCGTCTAAGTTGTTCTGGGTATCTTGATCTTCTTGGTTGGTTTGGTATTTCTAGTGGTTCTGGACTTTTCTGGTAGGTCTGGATGTTCTGGTAGGCCTGGACGTTCTGGTAAATCTGGCTGTTCTGGTTGGTCTGGACGTTCTGATAGGTCTGGACGTTCGGGTTTGGTCTGGAAGTTCTGGTGTGTCTGGTAGATTTGAAAGTTCTTGCAGGTATGGCAATACCGGTTTTTTCGGGTAGTTCTAGTAGCTCTGGTATGAGTGGTCTTCTTCTTCGCTGTCCTCTGCTGATGTATTGCCGTTATCATCTTGTGTCCCTTGTAGTTCGTTCTTCACTTCGCGTTTTTATTCTATTTAATATGTTTACTGGAAACATTTTGTTTTAACTATAATTCTTCTTTGGTCAGCTATTCTCTGTTCACTTACTTCTAAAATGGATATTCACGACAAACTCCCTATGGAGCTCTTGTCGTAACCTATTAAAAACAGTCTCTAATAACGTTACCCTAAAATAGCTACCCCATCACACAAATGTTCATATCTTCTGTCCATTTGATGCGCTGTCTCATTTTTCCAGCTTTGGTGGTCTGTAATGATTCCTTTACAGAAACATCCATCGTCTGGAAATTCCCTATATTTTCCTTGTTCTAGATAAATTATTCTACTATCTTCAAAGTCACCTATTATTTGTTATTGTTTTATAAAGTCAATGCACTTAAAAAGAATTAAAACACTTTTCTAAATGATTCATAAATTTCAGGGCGGTGATGAGGGTCTTCGCTTCTCAACTCCTTGCCTTTTCGTTTTTATAAATCTTTTCTTATTTGACGAATTTAGAAGACTTCAATCTTCTCGATTCTGCAAAATAATTAACGGTGCTTACGTAAAATACTATACTATTTTAGATATATTACCTTGCTGAAGTTACAAATAATGCCTCTAAATGAATATATGCCTACCACTTACTGTCAAAATTAACAAATTCAACCGTTTCAATGTTATTTACAGCCTAGTCTAGACAACGATATAAAACTACAAATAATGGTATAAATACTAAAACTATACTTCCCTTCAATGTCACTTGTAGTACGTCACTAGTAGATCAAGATGATGTCAAAATTTGAGATGGAATGCTTGTATTTCAGCGGCAATACCTCTAAATGAATATATGCCTACCACTAACTGTCAAATATAACAAAATTCAACTGTTTCAATGTTATTTACAGCCTAGGTCTAGACAACGATATAAAACTACAAAATAATGGTATAAATACTAAAAACTAATACTTCCCTTCAATGTCACTTGTAGTACGTCACTAGTAGATCAAGATGATGTCAAAATTTGAGATGGAATGCTTGTATTTCAGCGGCAATAGAAATTTAACCAGCAACTTATCTCGAACTTGACTAGCTTGTAACCCCAACAATGTTGGGGTTATTATTATTATTATTATTATTATTATTATTATTATTATTATTATTATTATTAGGTAGGCCTATTATACTTAATTTTTGAGTGGCACCGGGGCTGTTTTGGGGCCTAAAGGTAGACCAATTGCACTTTCCTCCCACTCTCACAAATAAATTGATGTATTGCATCCTTGTTCCAGGGCCTGGCCAGACGAAGGGGCTCGGCACCCGTAGGCCTAGTTCCCCGCGACGACACATCCACCCAGCAGCGCTCGACCAGCGACCGACTTAAACGCAGGGGCTCAGTTCCAATCGACGTCACCAGACAGAGTAGGACAAGTTTTATGTTTTAGTTTATTGTTTCTAGCTTTTCTAAAACGCCCGTTGCGATTAGTTAAATTTGTAATGGTAGTTCGTACCTATATCGATCAATTTCCAAGTCGAATGATATTGCTTGGTGGGCGTATGTATTGTTGGAGCTGCTTAATGACTAGTTGGATGCGAGGAGCGTGTAGGGCTCTACCTACCAAACTGTAGTGAGCGATGCTGTGTGGGAGTGGGCGAGTGTGTAGCCTTCAGCAGCCACACTAGGCTGTAGATTGTTGCACTACAGCAACACGAAATGCTTGTAGATTGTCCTGTTCCCTTGTCTTGTTCCCTGTGCATCATGCACACTGGAGTAGCCTTTCCTTGCCAGTGACAAGGCATTTTTTTTTTACAATAGCTCATACTACTGCATATAAACTTATTTTTGCTTATTTAATTTTGTATTTTAAGCACTGATTAACTGTAGCCCGAGAAAATGGTGATTCGTCAGCCCCCGACCCTACGCATGTTGGAATAGGGGTCTGATATTATATATATCCTATTTAGTTACTTGTCCTATTCAGTAGTAACTGATTTAAAAGAGGACAATAATACTAGCCTACTACCGGTACTAATAATAATTATTACTATTATTACAATAATGCTAGCACGTACTTGCCTTTTTGTGAGGGTGTTAAATAACACTAGGAAAACGCTTAAGTCCAGCCGCGTTGTTGGATGAGCGTAATTGGTGCATTGAGCTGCCATGTGTTACGCGGATTTTCTGTTGTTCTGTGAAAAATCATTACTCAGTAGAAGATTTTTTTTAATTTAAATTAAATTAAATTAAAAATAAACTTAATTTTTTTAATTAATCGTAATTTTTAAAAAAGAAAAAAATCGTAAAATTGCAATTTTCATAAGAAATAATTATTCGATTGCGCTCGAATTTTACACGAATATATTTATTCATGAATTAAGGTTCTGTGAAAAAATTATTACATATGGATCAAAGCATGTAGTGTTATAAGTCAAAGAATTGTTTTAAAAAAGAAAAAAAACATAAAATTTTGATTTTCATGAGAAATAATTTTTCGATTACGCTCAAATTTCACACGAATATCTTAATTCATAAAATTAGGCTTCTGTGAAAAAATCATTACAATTGGATAAAGCATGTAGGTGTTATAAGTCAAAGACATTTTTTAAAAATCGAAAAAAATCGTAAAATTGCGTTTTTTATGAGAAATAATTTTTCGATTGCGCTCAAAAACGTGGCAGTTCTAAGTTCAGAGATTTCGAAGGTCTCCAGAAAATTTCATTGCAATTGGAGTATCGGTTTAGCCGGAATCGTGCTGACAAACACACAATAATACAGAAAAAAAAGAAAAAAAAACATTCCGGATTTTTTTCTCCAGTGAAGTGAAATGGAATCTTCGCTTCGCTTGCTACGCTCATCCAATAATATGTAAGTTGGCTGGTAATTGCTAATACCAGACTTGGTATTTGGGCAATGTAGACGGACTAGCGCAACCTCAATAGGTTTCTAATCCGTGCATTGGTATTTGTTGTTGCAGTAGTAAAGGACAAAAGCATCGAATGCCTAGAAAGACTGGAGCCGTCTGAAAACTCCCACTTCCCCATTCCCTGGCATCGTCGTCGCTCTATCCCCCTGGATCCGGACCCCCCCTCGCGTCCCGTGCTGTCGGACTCTAACGGTGGCAAGTCCCGTCCTTCGCGCCGGAAGAGAGAGCTGCACCGGCGCAAGTCGGGCGGGCCCGAGATGTTCTCGCACTCGACGCCCGACGGGGCGGCCTCGGCCTGGCAACGCTGGATGCGGAGGCCGGCCGACCCCTCGCTCGCTAGGAGGCGCGGCTCGCTGCCCCTCACACTGGCGGGCGCCACGCAGAGGATGTTCGAGTTCTAGCTAGTAGAGCGAGGGGTAAGAGGCGCAAAGTTGACGCTCTTTTACAATCTTATCTCATGAAAGCTATACAACACCGTAATATAATAATAGACTGCATTAAAAAAGTTAAATATTGTAATCAGTTTGGTTCATTTAATAGTACAACATAATTTAAGAATAATTAATGAAGTACATTGCTATAGAATATTTGACAATTTTTGTGCAGTACATGGGGTATATTAATAAGTACTAATCAACCTTTTCCGTGTTTTAGAGCATTCTCGAGATATTACCAAAAGAACGGTTATTTTGCGTGGTGTTGGTATTGATACTACTGTACCCACAGTCTCCAATTTGATGCGAATATCAGATGGATTTTAGATTAGCATCGGTGGAAATGTGTCGTCGATCATTTGGTACACGAGTTTCGGTGGTCATATCTAGAATCGTATTACCGGTACGTACAATTTGAAGAAAAAAACATGGCACATGTCAACTTGATATTATATTCTACTCCACTATTGTGATTCCCTTACAGCCTTAATAGGTTGCCATATTTCAAACCATTGACCAATTTACTGTGCAGTATGTGATTGTGTGATTCACCATGTGGTCGATGTTAGGGCCTAATACGTTTCTATAGTACTTGTAGTCTTACGGCCTACATCTCGCGAAGATGTGCCCCGTGTGTGCTAGAGCTGCTGTGCATTCATAAGATTATCAAACAATGCCTCTAACCAAGGTGGCCTCGACTTGTTTCTGTGATGTGAAGTGGTTCGCACTTGGCAGAGAGTTGGAAACTATGACAAACTTCAGCTTTAATACACACTGCGGATTTAAGTAACGGCGCCATTTCTCTCCCTTGTTGTAGGTAAATGTTGTAATGGCAAACATAATCAAACCTCTGTCTGTGTTATAATGGCAAGTATTGAAGTTATCCAAAAGCAATGTTGTTCTGTTAATGTTATCTCGGTGTGGTTTCGACATTACATACCGTACTTGTATGTATGCTCGTTTGTTAGTATGTACTTGTTTACAGTCCAGTAATGTTAAGAGTATACATGTGCATGTTTGGAACGATGATTGTTGATTTTGTAATAGGCCTAGTATGCTACGTCTGTATATAGACCTGATATTCGGGTCTTGAGTTTATATTTCTAAACTAAACAAAAACCACATCTCTTGTATTCTTGTGGTTTCAAAGAAAACCAAAGAAAGAAAGCGTCGTAGAGTTTTGCCCATTTATTTACCCGACTTGTTGGTGGCATTTGAAATGTTACGAACGGATGGAGATGAACTCTTCCTCAAAGTATTGCTTCCATGCTGTAAACTCATTCACTCGGTATTCTCATTCTCCTCCAATACCGGTGCAATCGAGCAGGGCTGACTAAGATCACACCATCGTCATCTTGTACCGTAATCTACGGACTGACTTTAATTTCTTCTGTGACCGTACGGACCTATCCTATTCTATTCATGCATTACCATATGACTTCATTGCTAGGACGTCATTGCAGACTTGATACACCTCTACCCTATTTTCTCCCTTCCGTTTTTCTCTCCATTTGGTTTGTTTATTTTACCTTCAACTTGCGCCCAAGTAAACTTATTGTTATTGCCTTTTGCATTATATAAAATGAACATACTGTTTGCTACTGATGTTTCTTTTTGGGGATGTCTCTGAATTGTGCTAAACTGTGGCTGCCATAGCAAAAGAGAATGTCTTGTGTGGGTTTGTAACTCATTCCGATGACACAAATTGTCTTGGGTTGGGTGGCTAGTTGTATCACTAGTTTAGTTATGAATTGTACCTGCAATCCACAGAGCAAGGATGATTCCGAGCCTGCACTACCGTGTAATTTATACCTTTGACCTTTTCTCGGAATTATAAGTCGGTCAACGCCACGGTCCACTAGATAATGCAGTGTTACAAACATTACTTTACCCACGGTCCACTAGATAATGCAGTGGTACAAACATTACTTTACTTAGACTAATGGTTTACTGGTGTGGTTTTGACCGTCATGAACCAGAGGAAAGATGTAGGAACCCAAGTAGCATCTTCCTGCTGGTTTTGACCGTCATGAACCAGAGGAAAGATGTAGGAACCCAAGTAGCATCTTCCCGCAGTCTCCGCTGGATGGTACTTTTGTTTATTTTCTTTGCAAAGTTTTGGCTTGCGTGGAGTGTACATTAACGTTTTCCAAACAGGGTATCTACAAACTGTATCAAGGTAATAGTTAATACTTGCCGAGAGTGTCTGGGTGTAACGCTCTCCTAGCGTGAGATGCGCGGTCTTGTGATACTACTTGGACTTTCATTCAGGCTATTTGTCGCCAAGATGAGGCCGACTCGGGCTTTTCTCATCCGACGGCTCCTTCCACTCACCAGACCGAGATTGCAAATAATAATCTTAGGTACAGATTATAACGATTCTGCAAGTTAAGTAAACCCTCAATGTCTTCTCAGTATTCCTTAACATGGTTTTGAGTTTGGCAGTCGTGTTCTTGTATTTGACAAGGGATGATCAGCTGTTGTGTCTAATATTTAAACAATGGTTGACTTTTGGATTTTGGTGATGACTTGACAGAGATAGGGAGCCACCCAGGACCCGACCCGACCAAGAGCCGTAGGTTCCCGACCCCAGCCTTATGGCCACTTGTCGGGTTAAAACATGTTTGTTAGTACAGTGAGGGTTTGCTTTACTTGTATTGATGAAGCCGCAAAGCTTCCCGCATTTGTTGAGTGGATAATAAAGCAATCTGTGTTCTATTATTAATTATATAGTCATTCTGTGAAAATTCAAGCATTTTTTCATCATATAAGTGGTACAGTTACTACCTAGTATTTAATATTTATGATAATACACAATATTTGTTCAATTAATATTTCATGTTCTTCCTTCCTTCATTTCACAAGCAGACCTTGTTTCATATTGAAGATGTTTCAGCCCGTATGCTCATGTCATGGCAACCCTCAAACCAGTGTAAGCCCTTGTTTCATTGTTTCATGTACTATGTTTCATTGGGCCATGGTTGTCAACTGAAAGCTTCAATCAACTCTACACTACAGTATTTAAACTGGGAACATGAACAAACATGTTTCAGTGGGGGCAAATACCACTAGTTGGTCAAAACGTATCAGTAACTTGTATACTCATCTATTTGTGTCTGTGCGACCTACCTAATG
Organism: Sweltsa coloradensis; assembly: GCA_024449915.1. Classification (NCBI taxonomy): domain Eukaryota; kingdom Metazoa; phylum Arthropoda; class Insecta; order Plecoptera; family Chloroperlidae; genus Sweltsa; species Sweltsa coloradensis. The sequence goes on along the minus strand of JAMZAV010007396.1, from coordinate 111,157 downwards.
TTGTTTAAAGGTAAGCTGTTGTCCTTCTGTACCTTTCTCCCCACTGAAACATGTTTATTCATGTTCCCAGTTTAAGTATCCTAGCCCCTAAGCTAACTACACCACAGTGTGATGAATATAGCTCAAATGATAGTAGACAGTCGGTTGTGTTACATATTTACTGCTGGAACTATTCCTTACCAATAATAATTGTTTATTATCAAACACTGAAATTCCAAACATCTTATAATTGTACAGATCTTTTTGTTTTGGCAGTGCTTTGTTTCGGCACCAGCCATTGCTACGTTCACACCATAATCTCCGACGAGCAATCAATACGTGGGCCTGAACAGTCGTAGTAAAATATATTCTATTCCTCGGAGTTTTAATTTTCTGAATTATGAAATATTTGATAATGATTTTGTTTACCATCAAATTTAAATTAGATACGCTATTGACAGAAATAGTCTATATATGGCATCAATTGTAAGGGGAAACGATTCAAATTGGAAATACACATTACAAATTGATCGTGCAATGTTCATCATGTTCTGACTACGATGGAAGTTAAACAAGACTGGGAGCTAGGTATTTAAAATTTAAATCTGCCAAATGCGTATGAAACAAATTCATCTTTTACTTTATGGTTATGGTGTTGTGGGATCATCTTGAGAGGCAACAAACATTGTAGTGTTGACCCCCCTTGTGGGTTTTACCATTTGCACAGAGATTTTTTTTTTTAAGATTTTTTTTTAGATTTTTTTTTTTTTTAAATATGTATGGTTAAAAATGCTATTTTTGGCACAGATTAATATACTTGGTCCTTGTGAATGTACCATAGTGTCATAATTATACCATAATAATTACGATGAAAAGATCTTGAACTCGGTTTGACCCAATTTGGATCGTTGGAATAGTAAATAGTAAATATTAATTGATGAATGACAGTGTATTGCAGTGTAACAAAAAAGTCTTGTTATTTCGATAAATTTTTATACCATCTACTAAAGTTACTCAAAAAATATATATATATATATATGTATCTACAAAAAGGGCACAACATTTCTCCTCTGTGTGAACAATTAAAAGTGATGCTGGCATTATTGGTTTGGGCACGGTGTTGATAACACTGAGTAGAACTGTGGACAATGCGGTTGGTCATGTGTTTGTTTGTGGTGTGTAAAGCCAACCTGTTTCAGGAGGATGGCCACAATGCGATCAATACATTATGTTACCATTTGTTTAATGCCTCTATTTTGAGATTGTTGATTCAGTGACAAATCCCTACAGAAGCTGTGGGTTTGTAGCTAAATGTATTTTTTTTTTTTTAATTCCAACTAGTTGTTAAAGTCCCTTGGAGTTTGAACTCTAGAGGTATTGTATCTGCACAGAGCATTATTCTAGCTACAGGTATAATAAATAACTGTCAAATCTAGAGGATACCAGTAAACCTGTGTGCTACTCTTTCTCTCGGACCTACAAACTGCATAGCTTTCCATCTGCTGCTCAACGCAAGCATTTGAATACTATCTACCCTGTACACTGTACACGAGCCACACAATGTCACATGACCAACCTGACAGGTTTCAGTGCCCTTAACGTTAGTGCTACACTTACCTCTTCTTATAAAACATAAGCCATGTTCCATTATCTTGACTTGAATATGTTCTCAAGTTTGCGGCATTGCTTAACTTACCCCACTTGAGTAGTCCCTATACTCAGGGTTCATAACACATGCCTGGCGTGTTGGAGAAAATTGAACACAAGTTAACGACAAATATAATAATTATAACAATTATACTGTAAAATAGGTTCTCAAGGTATACTAATGCTATTTTCCTACTTTAGCCAGTCCAACTACGAAAACAATATTGGCGACAAAAAGCAATGTAAATTGGCTGCATGTTACGACCTTTCTGTGCAATTTTTTCACATATCCCTCGGTATGTGAGAAAATAATTTACCTGCCCGACGACTATTTTGACTTGCTTTGGGCATGTCGGGCATAGTAGTTTTTAGCCCTGCTATACTATAATATTTCAAACATTCACTTGTTAAGCCCACAGTGTGAGGGCGTAACTGTGAACAGCCGGGTTACTCGAGAATGGTTATCTTCCAGCTTTTATCCCACGTGAACCTACTAGAACTCCCATCACCATCTCATCTACCCTGCCCCTGGCCAGCCAAGTATGCATTGATGCAAATGTAGAAGAAATCCTTGTGTGTGTGTCTAATGTCTATTGATGTTTTCTTATTGTGATAAAAATCATTCAAAATTTAAAAAAAATCCTTTTTGTTGTATTTATCCTGATCATTGTGGTTGTTTCTTCTAAATATAATTCAACTAAGGATGTTGTCAAAACATACAACTATGAAAAAATGTATCGTCTGTTGTCCAGAAAATGAAGTTAATGAAGGCGTTTCAGGAAAGCTCCTGGCAAATTGCAATTAAATCAATGTAATGCAAACCCTCAAAGTGTAATCATGAATCAATTGCTGACAAAATGAAGATTTCTTCTGGGTCTGAGATATTGTGTAGGGGCTGGTTCTCTTTGGTTAGGTGTATTAGTGGGGGTTATATTTTTCTCCCTACTTGAGACTGTTTGGTCAAAGTGTTTTGGCTTGAGCACGCAGTAGACGATCAATATAGTTGCCCCACTGTGTGTATTTGATGACATGCATATTGCTGGCTGACCGATTTATGGTCAAGTCGTGTTGCGTAACCCCAAAAATGTTATACAATTTGAACTACTTGGCAATAAAAGTTGGCAACTTCCAATCAGATCTCTTAAAAGTAGCAAGTGATGTTATCACCAATCACAACCAGGAGTCACACTGTTTATTTACTTTATTGCTCGTGTATCAGGGCTAGAAATAAAGTTGGCAGCATGTTGCATGCTTTACAATCTTGAGTAAGTCATGCGATTAGAGCGCTGGTCGGAAGCATATGATACAAGGAGGACGCAGGTTTGAACCCTGCATCCCCCTTCTATCACCACTCATCGTCTTGAATATCAAAACTGTAATAATAGAGACGTTGAGCAACAAAAACCAAATCAATTAAAGCAAGTCGAGGCAATTATTGGCAGTTACGTACTTGAACTGTTCCGTGTGGTCTGAGCATAAATAAATAAATAAATAAAAAAAAAAAATTTTATTTAGAGTCTGCCCACTCAGTTATATAACTGATTTTCAGTGGGGGACTTAAAATCAATTTTTTTTCAAATTAGCTTGGCTGTGCCTCTTTTCTTTCCATGTTCACAAAGTCAGTCTTGATAAGTTGCCACATTGTTGTGTTGTGTTCCATACTTGTACCTAACTCTAGCCGTCTCACTGACGGGTCACGCTGATCAAGTCCAAGGAGTAACTTCCACCAAAGACGTCGTTCTTGTCACTGGGTGGAACTAATAGACTGAAGAGGAGACAAGGGTCCCAGGGATTATATGTGTGGTGTTTTACCCAGATGTATATTGTAGACCTAGATTCTACAATACTATGGATCAATATATTAAATTACAATGTAAGGTTACTAATATTAAAGATATTCATATTAATTTTAAAATCTAAGTTTCTTATTGTCAATGTGCCCAAGATGTAATTTTTGTAAATTTGTATTTATAATGTATTATACTTTGAACGATTTTCTAAGAAATCGGTGTGTTGTTTGAGACAAACCTGTACAAATAAAAAACTTATTCATATTATGTCTTTGCTGTTATTAAACTAGGTTGAATCATATCCTGCCACAAACATAAATCAGAACTGGTTCGGTTCATAGGTTCCCAAAAAAACAACTTGCTCTCCTGTTTTTTTTAAAAATGCTTTTTAGTGCTGTTAACTATTTTTATCAATATGATATAACTTACCTACAAGTGTTTTCAACAGATTTAAACCCTAACATAATACAACTTGTTGTTATATTTTCTTTGTTGAATGTTTAATCTTCCGTAGCGTGGGTCACTCGCTCGCCACCATGTTCACAAACTGAACAGCCAACAGGTTTAGGCCTGCATTGTAAAGATACTGCACGTACAACTTTTTTTTAATGGTTTCTTTGAAGCCATTTGCCCGGTAGAGCGCAAACAAACAAACAGGGGGGAAAAAAGCAAATTTTTTAGGGGGGTCAGTGAAATTGAAGTCTTTGCTTTGCTCATCCAAAAATAGAAACGTTAAAGGTTTTGTATTCTTTTTCACATCATTTTTTTTTTTTAAATGGGGCCCATGAACCGAAGAAGTTCCCATAAATCATCCATGTTAGCTTGCATTATCCACTGTTGTCAATGAGGTGGAGCATTGATTAAAGAAGGCGGTGGAGGGAACCCCGAAAGGTAAAGAGGGGGATCAAGAGAGACTAGAGAAGGGAGCACGGAGACTAAACCTCGCCACCGGTCAGAAGTGACCAACTGTGAGAGGAAGAAACTACTACTACAACTGAGTTATTACAACTGAGAACTGAGTTATATTTATTTTATGTATTTATTTATTTATTTATTTATTTATTTACTACAATGTCTGGAGCCGTAGCTAAAGGAGTAATTGGTTTGGACCTGCTTTTATTATAGACTAGCTAAATTTAATTGCAGCTTCAATCATTTTATTTAAATTTGTCACTTAGCAAACAGCCATTAGGGTTGCCGTAGCTAGAGAACCTGGATCATATTACGTTAGCCGTAGCTAGTTAAACAATAATATTCTCACTTTGTTTACATTTAAGTTTTTATTTCTAAATTTGTTCCTAAACTCTGTATTTCAATTTTATTAACTGAACTGAACATCATGGAAATGCATACATTAAATTGGATGAGCAAAGCGAAGATTCCATTTCACTACACTGGAGAAAAAAATCTGGAATGTTGCGATGAAATTTTCTGAAGGCCTTCGAAATCTCTAAACTTAGAACTGCCACGTTTTTGAGCGCAATCGGAAAATTATTTCTCATGAAAATCGCAATTTACACACATGACACATGGTTTTAGATGAGAGCGACTACACAGAGCCGGGCGGTTCGCATGGGGGATGTTTTCCCGCAGCATGTCGAGCTCGATGCGGAGCACCCGTCCCCGCAGACCAAGGTCAACACATTCAGTTGAATAATAGCGACTACACAGTGCGGTTGCGGGTCTGCGATATTGCTCAAGGCCGATGTTGTTCCATGTTGTTTTTACACTGTCTTGCTCGATTCCCATGCGGAGCGACCGCCATGTGTAGTCGTACCCCATTCGGCGGAGCACCCGTCGCGGAGCCTCCGCGTGCGGAGCAACCGCCCAGTGTAGCCCCAGCCTTAAAAAATTTCTTCGACTTATAACACCTTTATTATGCTTTATCCGATTTTAATGATTTTTTCGCAGAACCTTAATTTTATAAATTAAGATATTTGTGTGAAATTTGTGCGCAATCGAAAAATTATTCCTCATGAATATCGAAATTTTACGTTTTTTTTTCCTTCTTTTTTAAAACAGTTCTTTGACTTATAACACCTACATACTTTATCCTATTGTATGATTTTTTCACAGAACCTTAATTTTTATGAATTAATATATATATTCGTGTTAAATTTGAGCGCAATCGAATAATTATTTCTTGTGAAAATTGCAATTTACGATTTTTTTCTTTTTTTAAATTACGTTTAATAAAAAATTTAAAAATTTAAGTTAATTTTTTATTTAAATTAATTTAATTGGATGAGCGTAGCGAGCGAAGCGAAAACTTCAATTTCACTGACCCCTCAAAAAATTTAGCTCGGTTGTTTTTTTGTGTGTTTTTTTTTTTTTTTTTTTTTGTCTGTTTGTTCGCACGATTCCGGGCAAACGGCATAAGCGATCTTTATGAAAATTTGACAGGACCTTCGAAATCTCTGAACTTAGACGTGCCACGTTTTTGGGTACAATCGAAGAAATATTTCTCATGAATATCGCACTTTTACGATTTTTTTCGATTTTTAGTGCGATATTTTCGTGACATTTGGGCCGATTCTGACCAAACGGGTGGGGCTACAAAGTTCATATTTTAAATGGACATTAAGGTTATGGTGATGTAGTACCTTTTTAAAGAAAAAGTTGAAAAAGTTAGCCAGAATCCATAGAAGAAAGGTTTAGATATGAGTTTTTTTGAGGTTTATAATAACCATTAACAAGTAACATTTGAAACTCGGCAACAATCACCTACAATGCATTCACAAAGCACTTGCAAAGGAAAAGTGGTCCCACGCAAACAAAAAACTTACAAAAACGCTCATCCATCAACGCGGTGGGACTTTAGCGTTTTCCTAGTTTAAAAAAAATTGGTCTTAGTAATGATTTTTTCACAGAACAACAGAAAATCCGCATAACACATGGCAGCTCAAAAAGCGTTTGCGAAGCTTCCTAGTAACATAAATAATGAATATTTTAACAAAATACAGACCAGAAAAATGGGTTGATTTCCCAAAGATGTCTGATAAAACATCATGGATGACTAGGATTTTATTGAAGGTCTTTGGCGCACAACTTTCACCCACTCTGTGGATAAAAGTAGGAACTATATTCAAATATTATTGTTGTTTTCGGTAGCGGAACGAACGAACGGTCGGCTTTTCGCACGTTGACGGTTGTCTCGGAGGTCTAGGTTGCTGCAATAATAACAAACAAAAGACCTACCGAGGGCGTCACCCAAGTTTTACCTGTTCACTTCACTCATGTCTACTTCCATTGTTTACATTATTCCAAGTAAGTTAAATTTGTAATATTATTATCCGCGACTATCCTAGGGCTTGGCCTAGGGGCATACACATTTTCCCAAGAAAATCAAGAAACATTGCATAGGCCCTAGGCCTAGGCCTACGTGCTTAGGAATTCTTCTTTCTTCACCTCGAAATATCATATTACAATTTGCAAGTGATGAAAGTACGATTCTCAGTGCCTAGGCTTTGTAGGGGCTAGGGCATAGGCCCTACTGGTAGGCCTAGGCCTAGCGCATAGGCCTAGGGCTAGCCCTATGAACGCAACCTAGTCTAGAAACAAAACTTAGGCGTGGAACTAGGGTAGGGCCTAGCCCCTAGGCCTAGGCCCTAGTTGGTTAATGCCGGTCTTCGTTTTAGTCTAGGGCCTAGATCTTCTAGTAGTTTATAGGCCCTACTGCAGGGTCTAGGCCTCCCACACTTAAGTTATTTTCTTACCTAGCCTAGACTTGGGATTGGAGTCAATGGCATTAATACACTTTTCAAAAGTAGCTAGCTACAGGTAGGCTTAGGTGGTATAGGCCTAATCTTAATTTGACGGGAATGTTATTTTACATTAAATTTATGATTTTCCTTTTTCTAATTGAATATTATTATGTGTTTACTTGGTTTTTGGGCGCGGAAAGTAGTTTCTGGACTTATTTAATCACTTTTAGTTTGATTGAATAACACACGCAATCCCTACCCCTGACCCTACACAACACTCGTCCAATTTTTCAACACTTTTTTTTAAAAAGAAAAAAAATAAAACAACTTCAAAATAGAAAAAAAATGAAAAGACCTCATTTTTAACGATTTATTTATACAATCACTCTGAAAAAAACCAAATTAAAAAGAAAAAACACATATTTAAACAAACACTCGCTCATTTCACTGCATTGTCCCCATGTTTTGGGATTTACGTCTTGATTTTTACTTACTAGGGCCCAGGGTACAACCTTTTCGCTAAAATACCCCCTAAAAACCTTTAACGTCGCTATTTTTTAAAAATAAAGGACTTTCCCACAAAAGGGGTTTTTTGTTTAAAATAGCGCGTTAAAGGTTTTTTAAGTTTTTTTTTTTTTATAAAAGTAAAAAGTGAAAATTCTTTTGGATTTTTTTTTGTTTCTTGTAAGGTAAATTGCAGTGAGTAATCTCAGCACGGTAGGGGGCCCAGCCGCGTCCTCCGCGCTACTTAAACTTACTTTTGTTATAAAACAGAAGCTGAAAATTATTTTAAGGTTTTTTCCCGCATTTTTAATAGCTTGAAATATCAGTGTTTTTTGGCAAAGAAAATAAAGAAAAAAAAAACAAAAAATTGCAACCCGTAAAATAGTAGGTTTCCTTAGGGTATCCTATCCCCTAGCCCTAGGCCAACCCTTTATAGATTGGCCGGGAAAAATCTGCCTCTTTGGCTATCTTTGTTAATCATTAAACTATTTTTGTTGTACTGTATTGTATTGTTTTTTCCCCTGCGTATTGATAAAAAGGGGAAAAGGTTTTTTTTTTTTTTTCGTTTTCCCCTTTACCCCTCTTTTTTTCCATTTTCCCCCGTTTTCCTTCCCCTCCCTTTTTTTTTTCTTCCAGATGGGGTTTCGTTTTCTAAACCCCCAACTTTGGCGGAATTTCCCCTGTAAGCCTACCTAGCCCCCGTTTTTTTTCAGCCCATCAATCTGCTCATAAGGGGCCTTTCTACATTTCTCTAGTCAGGAAAACCCTTTTGGTAGCAGCTTTTTATTTTTTGGAACCCTTTTAAGATTCTTTTCCCTCACCCCCCCCCTACGGGCCCCCCTGCCCACCACTGTTTGACCAAAATGATTTTCTACCCCACTTTGGGTTTTCCCCATTTTTCCCCTCTCAATTTCCACTATAACGGGGATCCCTCGGCACATATTTGCCCTCCTTAGACGGTTTTCATCTCCCCTCCCTCTGCTCTAGCCCATAGTCGAGTCACCAAAATTACCCCCTTTTTTACCCATCTGTCCATCCTTCTATCACAAGCTTCTCCCCTTTTCCTTTTTATACGCTTTCATAAACCTTAAGTACTAGGGCTAACTGCCCATTAAACATTTCCTCCATTTAATATATTCCCTTTCTAAAATCCCTTCTTCAGCTCTTTTCGTACTGCCTCAATTTTATTAATTCCCCCCTTTCCTATAGGCCTAAGAAAACTCATTTTGCCCAGGCTGCATACCCCCAAATAGTTCACTAGTGTTTTGTGCCCCTGCCCCCCCTTTAAAGATCGCATCCGAAGTTTTAATGTTCTTAAATAGGGGCCTACCGAAAACCTGATTATGGCAGCAGGGGAGCTAGCCCACTTTAGTAAATAGACCTAGTGACTATTTTTCCGGGTGCCCCGGGAGGCTTACTTTTAATTTATTTTGTAGGGCCTACTATGAACAAAATTAGCCCCAGAGTTTTTATACAGATCATTAGAATAAGCAAAGGGAAAAACCGTTGACAAAACGCTGCGAGTGGTGCAGTTTTAAAAAACGTCGAATTTTACAGTCTGCCCCTTTATTACACTGAAATTTTTTTTTTTGTAGGCCTAAAAAAAATAAGGGTGTGAGATGGCTAAATCACAAAACCCCCTGCGCAAAGGGGGCACAACTGGCTCTGTCCCTCAGACATTTAAAATAAAATTTAACCGGGATATATTTCTGACTCCTGTTTCCAAATTTAGTTTTGGGCAGGGGGTGGCTATGCCCCCAATTTTCTAGGCCTTTTTTTGGGGTTTTTTAACACCGGGTTGCCAGGCCCCGTCATGTTTTTCTTCAGGGGCATGCACTTCTTCCCACCATTCACGCACCACTTCTGTCTTCCCACAGTTTCCTTTCTTTGATTCTTTCCCCTTCTCACCTCTTTCCCGTATACATTTCTTATTTTTATCTTCCACTTCTTCTTGGGTCTCCGCTGTCTTTTTAACTTTTCCCCCCCGTCAAATTTCTGTCCTTTGGAATTCTTTCTTCTCCCTTCTTCTGACATTCCATACCATCTCAAAAACCCTTTTGCCAATTTTTAATAATAGCTTTTTCAACTCCAACTTTTGTCCTGATTTTTTGGTTCTAATTTGTCTTACTTCGATATTCCGGCTATGCTTCTTACGAACTTCATTTCAGCTGCTTGAATCCATTTTGCATCTACGGCTCCTAGTGTCCAGGTCACTGAAGCAAATGTAAGGATGGGTAGATAGTATACCTTGTAAAAAATAACACCTTGCATTCATTAGGGAAATCCTTGTTCCAAAGTAACTTTCCTTATTTGCTTGATAAAGGTTCTGCCTGGGCCCACCCTTTTACTGATCTCACTTTCCCATCTTTCCCCCTTTTTGGGTGATAATCCCTACCTTGCCTACGTACGCAAAACTCTTCTGCCTCTTCCATTTCCCTCATCTCCAATTTCAATTTTCTCTCTAGTTACTTTACTTTTTTCCTTTCTTTCTAGATTTTTCCATCACAATAGTTTTTACTTTTTCCTACACTGATCTTTAGTCAAATTCTTCTGTTAGGCTAGGCCTACAAGTTTCCACTTCTTCACTTTTGTCTGCACTTCTTCAGCTGTCTCTCCCCACACTAGGATGGCATCCGCATAAATCATTTTTTCCTTGTGCCAGTTCCCGTCTCTGGTTCCACCTTATTTAATATTTCGTCCATTATGGGGATATTTTTACACCTGCCTTGCCTTAGGCCAGAGCAGTGGCGTAGGAAAACTTTTTTTTTATTGGGGGGGTCACACTAAAATTGATTACTAGGTTCAGTGGGCAAACCGGGGTCTGGGGCGAAGCCCCAGCCGCCGGAGGCTTTTCGCCGGGGCTTTTTCGCCGTAGGCGAGATTTTTTTTAAAGGTGCCCTTGATAGGGGACCTAAAACACATTTTCAGGCGAATTTTAATTATGAATAAGGGTTTACATTGTGAAGCCAAAATTGGCATTGAAGATTGATTACCTGACTGAAATCGGTCGACAGTCTTCTTGGGGGTGAAAAAAACCCGCACACAAAATATAATTTAATATTAGTCCCCTTTAAAACAGATGGCTAAACTAGTCCTGCAAATCACGTCTCTTCGTACTGAATCTTTCTAAAAAATGTTAACAAAAAACCCTTTCCCTTTTTTTTTGCAAGCCCGACTGTAGTAAAAATCCTAAAAATCACCCAACAAGCTATTAGTTAGCAAATGAAACCCATACCTGGCTTGGGCCCCCCCAGTGGGGGGGTCAAGCCGAGAAGTGGGGGGGAGTTTTTTCCCCCCCATCCCCCCCCCTTCCTACGCCCCTGGGCCAGAGGTAGTGTTTGAAAACCCCTCAGTATTTCCATGGTTTGTTTGAACACACTTGTACATTGTTGGTACATAGGGTACCCTACTAATTATTCTCTCGATCATGCCGTTGCTAAAACAAAATAAAAATAAAAATTCTGATTGTTTAAATTAGGTTTTAACACAACACTAATGCATCTGTTTTTTAACTATAAAACCATTTATAAAATTTAAAAACAGTTAAGTTTTTAGGCCTAAAATATTGAATTGCGAGGCCATAATACGGACAAAAGCGTGGCTGTTCTAAGTATATGTGTGGTACCGTTGGGGCCTAAAGTGAACGAGATCGCTCACAGTGTCCTCTTTCTATCATAGGCCTACGGTCTCCCATTGACTCACAAAATTGTGTTTATCCAATATTGGATTGGATATTGCTTAACGTCTCATATTTATGCAAAATGTGTTATTCAATATTGTAAGTTACCGTAGGCTAGGCCTACCTATCAAATTGATTTACATGAATCTTTGTGAGGGTTTCTTATTTTGGATTTTTGCCTAAAATGATTAATAAATGATCTACTCTCTAGGGTTGTTTGCAGCTGAAGGTAGACGTAGTACCTAGTCCAATACTGTAAAGGAACTAGTTCGGGATCGGGATGAGTAAATAAAAAATAGGTTTGTTGTTGGCACACACTTTTTGAATGAACCTGAGCTTTGACCAGTTCGGTTGGCTTCAGTGCCCAAAACTCTACCAATAGCCAGCAGTGTAAAGTGTTTTGCACGTTTAAGCCTACACTACCGGTCGTAGGTCCACGATCAAAACAGACCTAATGTGAACTTATTGGAAATTTTCTTTAAATTACATCGTTGTTGTAGGCAGTGGCGTAACTACAGCTCCAGGCCCCCCCGCAAGATTTTTTATGGGCCCCCCTACCGCTTTATTTTTTGTCATATTTTGCAAACGCCATCATACTTGCCACTTTTTCGGTTTCTTCTACTATCAGGGGCGGATCTAGCCCTTACAGACATGTTTGTAGATAAGATTAAAAATGAAACAAAGCCTACACAGCGTTTGAACCTTCAAATATGTAAATTTTAAACTTAAAGTGATTTTTTTGGTGACTGGCCCGGGGGCAAAAACTTTAATAAAAACAGTCAATAACAAAGAGGATCAAGTTTCTTTGAAGGTTTTTGATGGTGTGAAAAAATTAAAAAAATAATAATCAAACACCGTCCAAAATAAGAGGTGGGGGGGTTTGGGGACGTATCACCTTTTCTGGGGCTGTGGACTTTCAGTTTTTGCTAGCCAGGCCAAAACCCTCCTCATCTATTCGATGTCTTTATAAAGGGGTTTCACCAGTTCTCTCCATTTCTTTCTATCCTCCCAGATCTTTCTTCTTAATTCTTTCCCATGTTTTCCCCTTTTTCTTCAATGTTCCATTTTTTTTTGGTCCCCCATCTATCTTTTGGGCGTCCAACTCTTTTTTACTCCCCCCCATGTGTTTCAAATTCTCTTCTTGGTATTCTACTTTTTTTCTTCTTCGTACGTGCCCATACCATGAAGTTTTTTCTTTTCCATTTTTTTTTGTAAACTTTCCATCCTAGTTTTTTTCTTATGTTTGCTCCTACTGTCGCTAAATAGCCAAAAACCACCCCACAAAAAATTAAAACAATAAAAAAAACTACTTTATTTTCCAAAATGAAAAACAATAAAACAAAAATTACTGTCACCAAAGTAAAAACAGCTGTTGGAAAAACAAATTACCAACCTAGAAGAGTGCGCCGGTCTAGCTCAAGTCAGAGTCTGCCAACTGCTGAAGTTTAATTAAGAAAACGAAATAAAAATATTGATGGACAGACACGACAACGAAAGGTTAACACAAATTAACAAAACCAGTTTCAAAATACAATTTAAAAATCAAATAAAGTTATGTTACATTTAAAATTTTTAAAAAACATTTTATCAAATTCCAAAATTTTCCCAAAATAAAAAGTTCTAAATAATAAAAAGTTCTCAATATAAAAATTTCTCGTAATAAAATTTACCCAGCCATTTTATAAAAGTTTGTTGTGTAGCAAGTTTGTTTAACCGGGTTATCCGATTCATAGATTTTGTAGATATTGACCGGGCCAGGGGTCAAGTTCTCCCCCAGTTCCAAGTTCCAAATTCTCCCCCAAGTTCCAAGTTCCAAGTCCAAAATCCAAACGACGAAGTTCAAATTCTCCCCCAAGTTCCCCCCCCGTTCCAATTTCCAAATCCAAACGATCGAAGAAATCTCCAAGTCCAGGACTTCCCAAGTTCCAGCGTTCCCCTTGTTCCGGTATCTGCCCCAAACCCCGGAGTGAACTCCTCGAGAGCCCAAGTAAATGGTTTCTGAAGAATCCTTCTTCTTTGCTCGCGTTTGTTTCGACTGATGATTTGTGAGAGTCACGGAAATGATTTTGTAATTTGGCTTAGCTTTTACGCCCTGGTGATTGGCAGAAGGGGGGGGTATGTTTTCGTCCCACGTTCTAAAAACGTAACGTAGTTCATGATGAAACTCAGATATTTTAATTGATCCCAAACCTTCAAAAGATGTAAAAAGCGCTTGAGTGCTTTCCCGTCCGAGATTTATCCCGCATGAAAGTTGTGTTGCGCAAAGTTGATGAAAGAAATTTTTCCACACTCCACAAGTTGTGTGACGTCATAAATGCCCAAGTTCGGGAAAATTCCCGATAATGTGGGCCAGGAAAACGATAAGACATTCCATTCCCGCACATAAGTTAGCTGACATGTTTATTTGATTCCTGCACCAGAGTACAGGACAGATTAGTAATCACCGCAGCTGGCCATGACGGCGGATACGAAGCAAAAACACTATTTTTATTTATTACGCGGGCTGTTTAAATTGTCATTACACAATTAAAATGAAATATTATTGGCTGAAATATTTCATTAATTTTTTAAATGTAATTAAATTTTTCAAAATAATTAACAATTTGAAAGGCGGGAACAAATTATTTTTAAAATATTTTTGAAATTGTTTTATATCAAAAAAAAGGTTAAAATATCCCCTCTAAAGGGGCAAAATTGAATTGGGAAAAATTTTGAATGTTCTTCACTAAGTTTTTAAAATTTTAAATTTTCATTATATTTTATAAGTATTATTTTTTTTACAAGAGGTTATGTTTTGAATAAAATGATAGTGTGGTTATTTACCATGGTTGCAAATAATATTTAGTTTTTATAGTTTTTTTTTAAAAAAAAAATTACAGTAAGAATACATTTTTTATCAATTTTTGCATTGATTTTTATAGAATAAAATTTTGCACATAGCAATGAAAAAAATAATGAAAAATTTGTTTTTAGGTACTGACACCACAAAGATACGGGAATATGAAGAAAAGAGAAAGGATGGTTGAGGAACAAAATTACGGCATCTCAACATAACACAGTTATTAACTAAAAATTTAGCTGCTATCTACCCCATCCCTCGAGAAAAAAAAAAATTTGAAAAAAGTTATCAGTGCTAGTGTTGTCGCAAAAATTAAATTATCGATAAAGTTATTTATAAATCAAATACCCGAAGCTTTCGTCAACCCAATCCTTTCCCCTCAAACGCGTGGTTCAATTTTGTTTTGTCCACAAAATTTTTCTCCATTGAGATAAATAAAAGTCAAATTTTTAAAAATTTTTAAATTTTAAAATTGCACAAGGGAAAAATTTTTTAAAAATAACAACGAAAAAAAATGTCACAATTAGATTGCGTCAAAATTATTCAGCTTTGCTGTTTTTTAAAACATAGGTAAAATAACAATAAAAAAATCAGTGATAGAAAAAAAAAAGGTAGATTGATTACAAAATGAATATGTGTAAATAGTTACGTCCGGTTTTACAATAAAACCGCCCCTCTTCGCCTTAAAAATTTAAAATTTAAATTCATAGGTTCGATATGTTCCAGACAAAATTCAAAGTTTAACTGTTAATTTGGTATCCCCCCTACTCAGTACTAATTTTGTTAGACAAAAGAATCAAAATCCATCAAATACCCCAGGTAAAAAGACTGACTCCAAAAAATTCCGTTACACGTGTTCCCGTTTGTTTTGTCAAAAAATTATACTGTGGTTTATTTTTTTAAAAACCTCCCCCACCCTCGCTCGCTTTTTTAACGCCCCCCATAAATGTTTAACAAACGGGAAAAGCACAGAAATATCTAAAAAAGTATTTACTCGATCAAAAAAATTACATCGCTAAATTTTTAAAAACGCCATAAAAAAAAAAATATATAACGCAACAAACCATACAGGAAACTGTTACAAAAAGGCGTTTAAAATTTTACATGCTCACTAAATTACACGTGACAAAAAACAAGTTAATTATCACGATTACTAAGGTTGAAAATTATAAGGTTGTTTAAAATATTGGTTCACCCATAGGGTCCCCTCTTTTTATTGATAAGAAACACTGTGAAAATTGTCCACTAATCCTTCAGTGAAAGGGGGTTTGTTTTTTAAATTGGAATAGTTTTTTTTGTTGTAACAAATAAGTCCCCCCAAAAAATTAAAATAGAAAAACATTTGAACTGTCCACATTTCAACCCCCCCATCCTCATTAGTCTCTTTTTCAGTTGATTTAAATTATAAAATTTATTGTTAGGCTCTACCCAAATTCACCAAAAAGTAAATTTTTTTTTATTTTAAAATTATTTATTAAATTTACAAACCAAAATGTTTCAAAAACAAAATATGGTATACACAATTTTGCAAAAACAAGTAACTCAAGTTCAATTTTTAAATTCACTGTTAAAAATATCTCAAAAAATTTTTTTTAAAATTTTGGGTAAAATTCCACGAAGGGTTTTGGGTTCAAATCCAGAAATACGTCAATTTTATTTTTTTATCGAGTTACTCGAGAAAATTTTTATTTATTTTTTTTTAAACCTTGTCAAATCCTAGTTTAAATTTTATTAAAAAATTTGTAAGTTAAACAAGGTTCATTTCAAAATTTTTTAAAAATTCAATCCACGTAGTAGTAGGTTCCATCGATTTTATAAAACCCAAATTTTTTTTTCAAAAGCACAAAGTTCACACCCAATTTCAAGGTCACTTCCTTTTACAGTTCAATGATGAATTCACGTTAAGTTTTAAAATTTAAAAATTTAAAAGTGAGGATTTCAAAAAAAATTGAAAAAAATTTCCAATCAAAGTTCAAGAATTTTTTTATTCATAAAATGTTCAATGTCTCCACTTTCCAATTTATGTTTTATTAAATCAAAAAAAAAAATTCATTCAAGTTTAAAGTTTCACTATCTTGTTCACTATCTCATTCTGCTATCATCTCTCACTGCTACCTCATATTGCTAAGTTAAACACTAATTTTGACCCCAAGTTAATAATTCTTTTTTCCCATTTTATCTTTCTTAATTCTAAGTTCGCATCACCTAGACCACCAAAAATTTCAACTTTACCTTGTTTATCATTATAATTTCATCACTTACGTTCACATAAAATTCAAATTTTCCCAACACGCCTAAACGACCACATAAAACCCCACAAAAAAATTCACTTAACAACATCGCCACTTACCCCACAAAAAATTCAACTTTACCGTTCTTACGCCCACATAAAATTCAACTTAACCCCAACATCGTCACTTCGTTTACTTTAACGACCACATATTATTAATATTATTATTTTTAAAAACATTTAACTGAGACCCCCTTTTCAATCTAGATTTAACTTCACCTCTTATCATCATCTAACATCCACTATCTTTTTTTTTTTCGCTTCTCTTAGCCATACTTTTTTTACTGAAAGCTCTAAAAATTTACTATTTTTTCTAGTTCTATTTTTTAAATTTTACAGCTAAGTTTATTTTATAAAATAAGTTGGTTGTCAAGAGTTTTTTTAAATTTCAATTTCAGATTCCCAATTTCACTTTCAACGTTTAAAACATTTCAACTATTTTTAAAATCTATTTTTAACAAGCCCAAAACTAGGTTTTAAAATTATTTAATTAAAAAGAAAGTTATTTTTAAAGTTTTAAAAACAAACCAATTTAGTAGTTTTAACTTCAAAAAGTTTTAGTTAGAAAATGTGAGTTTATTTTTTTTGGGTGTGACAAAAAAAATTTTAAGTGTGAAAACCCCTAAAGTTGGGTGAAAAAGCAAAGTTTAGGTGACAACCTAAGTTTGTTGATGACTAAAAAGGTTCCCTGTTCCCCTTTTAAAATTTGTCTAAAAATGTTCCCTTTTAAGAGTTATAAATTTGTGAGGACTGTACTCATTGCCCTCAGTAAGATTTTTTTATTTTACTAAGTAAAGTCATTAATTTTTATTGCTTTTAGCACCGACGGTTGTCTATCTTCTGTGGAGGCTGGGCCCCCATGCTCCTTGTTTTTCTTATTTAAATCAAGGTCAAGTTTTTAACAGCGGTTGAAACTTTCCCTACTCTCATTTTCTATTTTTTAAAAGGTAGGTTTTTAAATTTGGGAATTAAATTTAGGCCCCCACTGTGTTTTTCTCTGGGGGGGGGGTTTTTAAACCCCCCAAAAACTCCTTGTACTTTTTATCTCTGTTTTAAGTTAGATTATTTTATTATTGTCCCCTTAAAAAAAATTCAAAAATTATTATTTAAAATTTACAGTTTTATTTTTTTCCCCAAATTTTTATTCAAAAAGCAGTCAATTTTTGTTTAAAATTTTTGTGATTAGTTTTTGTTTGTTAAAACATTTTTTAATTTATGAAAAACAAATTTTAGTTTATGTTTATTTAGGCTTTGTTACCTAGTGTTTACACCTGGGGGGCCTAAACCTCCTACCGATTACATTTTAGTCATTTTAATTTTAGAATTCTTCCCTTTTTTTTACTCTCCAACTTTCTGATTTTTTTTGAAGGTTATTTTTTAAAGCTCCCTCCCCTTTATGTTAGTAAATTTTAAAATTTTCCCAAAAACCCTCTGTCATTGTTTTTTTTCTTTTCTCTCGTTTTACAAAGTCCCCCTTTTTCCTGACCAAAAATTTTAATTTAAGGTACCCTTTTTTTTATTTAAAAATTTTTTTACACATAAGAGGCCTCAATCCCCTCACTCCATAAAAAACCCTTTCTCACTGGGTTTGATTTTCACTCCATTATCGTAACTACAAAATTTTTTATGTATTCCGGGTTTTAAAAATTTCTTTTATTTCCCCTTCCATTTATTATTATTTTTTTTAACACAAATTTCACCTTCTCCACTTCGTTTCATTTTTTAGGTTCTCCGTTTTCTCTATATAAGTCCCTTTTTCGTAGTTTTTCATTTTCAAATCACTTCCCTATCAACTTTAACTTTATTTTTCTCTTTCCTTACGTTTTTACTTACATCCTACTAAATTCAACTTTATTAACTCTGTTTCTCCCCATTTTCAACTTTATCATAAAGTCATATTTTTAGCCCTATCTCGCCCTACACTTTCACTATCCGCATCACTTACATAAGGTTTAACCGACGACATCTTGTTATTATTTTTTTAACCCCGGGAAAAATCAAATTTTTCCCATTCTCAAATAACCCAAAATTTTTTCATCAACGCTTCACAAAACCCATTTTATTCATCCTCTCTTTCCTACTTTATCTGCTTTCAATTTTTATTCTCGTTTGTTCTGTCTACTTTCCTCTATCCCCTTTTCAAAAGTTGCATTTATTTTTTCAAACCGTTTTAGTTCTGGCTTAGTCCTAGATTATCTACTTTGAGTTCTGCTTTGAGATCTGCAATTCCCCCATAAAAAGGTTTTATATATTGAACTATTTGAAAAATCTTGTTCAACATTTCTGACTCACTGTGTTTTTGGTTAAAGCCGTAGTACTGTAGAATAGTCCTAGGGCCAGGCTTGGGGTGATTTTCGCTGGGCTTTTGTTTCCATCATGGTTAGAGATTCTAGGCCAGGTGATGGACTCGCAAGTGGGGTTTTTGGGTTTGTGAGTGGGTTGTGGACCTCGGAGCATCCAGATCTCAGGGTGGTCATAGTAACATTGAATTCTACATTAGTATCACTCTAGAACAATAACCTTCCTTTTCGTCCTTTTCACTCATTTTTTATTTAATTATTCAGTTTTTAAAAAAAATTTTAGGGTTAAAAATTTGGGAAGCACCACGTTTTATATTATTTTTAAATTTTTTATTTAATCCGGGTAGGTATAGAATCGCCACAAAAGTTGGCCGCCCAAAGTGCTAAATAGCCCAAACCCGCCCCCCAACAAAATTTAAAAAAATAAAAAAAAAACTTTATTTTATCCAAAATTGAAAAACAATCAAAAAAAAATTACTGTCCTCAAAATCAAACAGCTGTTTAGAAAAACAAAAATTTCCAAAACCCTTTGAAGGGCCGGTCTAGCTCAAGTCGTTCTTTTCCAACGCTGGGAAAAATTAATTTTAAAAAAAACGAAATAAAAAATTTAGTGGGGAAAAACACAACGAAAAGGTTTAACCAAATTTAAAAAAACCAGTTTCAAAAAACAATTATAATGAATCAAAAACAAGTTTTGTTTCATTTACAATTACAAAAACATGTTATCAAAATTTCAAAATTCCCAAAAAAAAATTCTCAATAATAAAAAGTTCTCAATAATAAAAAGTTTTTCTAAAAAAAAAAGTTTGCCGCCTTTTATAAAAATTTGTTTGTAATAGCAAATTTTTTTTACCGTGTTACGCATTCATAGATTTTTAGAATTGACCGGACCCCGGGGGCAAGTTCTGCCCCGTTCCAAATTTTCCAAAAACTCGCCCCAAATTCCAAGTTCCAAGCCCAAAATCCAAACGATCGAAGTTTCCAAAATTTTCGCCCAAGTTTCGCCCCGTTCCAAGTTCCAAAAACCAAACGATCGAAGAAAATCTCCAGTCCAGGACTTCCAAGTTCCCGACGTTCCCTTTTTACTGGTTTATCTGCTCCAACCCGGACTGAAGTCTCCGAGAGACCAAGTAAATGTGTTTTTGAAGAAACCTTTTCTGTGCTCGGTTTGTTTGACTGATTATTTTTTTTAAAGTTCACGGGGAATTTAGTTTGTAATTGGTTAGTCATTACGCCCTGGGTTGATTTGGCAGAAGGGGGTATGTTTTTCCCCCCCCGGGCCACGGTTCTAAAAAACGTAAAAGTAGTTGCTGATAAAACAGATGTTTATTTATACCAACCCTTCAAAAGATCATAAAGTCGACTTGAGACTGTCATTCCGTCCCAGATTTTTGCCCGCACTGCAAGTTGTGTGCGCAAATGTTGAGAAAGAAGTTTTCCCCCATCCAAAGCTAGTGTTTACGTCACTAATGACCAAGTTCGGGTGAACTTGCGATAAAAGTAGCCAGTGAAAATAAACATTTCCTTCCCGCACTAAGATTATGACGAATGTTTTTTGATTTCCTGCACACAGAGTACACGGACTCGATTTCGTAATCCCGCAGCTGCCATGGGGACGCGGATACAAGCACAAACATATTTTATTTTATACGGGGTGATAAATTGTCATACACAATAAAATGAAATATTATTGGCTGAAATAGTATGTAATTTTTTTAAATGTAATTAATTATTCAAAATAATTTTTACAATTTTAAAAGGGGGGAACAAATTTTATTTAAAATCTTTGAAATTGTCTTATATCAGACCAAAAGGTTACAGTACCTTGTCTATTTTTTTAAGGCTACGAATTCTTTTAAAATTTTATCTCGCTGCGTAATCTGCTTCTTTTCCTTTTCCCCTATTGTCCATGGCAGGGTGCATATGATATTTTGGGAGGAAATACATTTTGACAAAAACTCTTGCACCTGGATGATATTTCTTTTTTCCCTAAAAGTAGTTTACTACACTTTGGGAAAATTTTTCTGTAATATAATTCTCCTTTATATTTCAGCATTTTTTTGCGTCCTTTGTTAGAATACTTCCGAGTATTTTAAAAAGCTTCTGCAAGGCCAGTCTTCACCCGTAGTATATCTTTTTTTTTTTGTTTACTTTTCTTCGTTTACTTTTTAATTTTGTTCTTTCAAAGCTTTTTTTTCTTTAAATTTAGTGTTTTTCCCCATTCCATCTTTTCGCTCCTTCTGTCTTCTTCAAAAGTACTCCCCACCCCACTATACTTGAAATAAAATAGTTTTAGACTTTCATTTGGGTTCAACTTTACGCAGATGTTATCCATAACAAAGGAAAAAATGTAGGGGGACTCACACTACCGCCCTAGCCCCCCCGTTTATTTCAAACCAAAAGTTCTACCCAAAAGGTGTTTGAAAACAGCTCTTTTTTGTGACATATGGCTTTGAATTCTTGTTTTTGACTCGTTTCTACTTCTGCACTTTTTTAAACTTCCCAAGCTTTTCAATATAGAATAGACCTTGTACAAATTTCATGATATGGTACCGTAGGCCTACTTCCCCCTATGCTGACCCCGTGTTAAAAGAACGTTTGATTCTTTTATTTTTCTTGATTTATTCTTTTTGGGAGTTAAAATTCACATTTTACAATTATTGGCAAGCCCCAATGAGCCTAGCGGGTCGCTATAGGGGGGGTTTCAGCAATGGATTACAAACGGGAGAGGTGAAGCAAACAAATCATGAAAATATGAAATTTAAGGATTTGCAAAATTTTTTAAGCACTTAAAATATGAACTAAATTTAGCACTCTAATATATTTATAAAAAATTTTAAAAAGTACAAAAGTCAGTAAAATCTGAAAAGAGTATATGGAATTTAGGGCCATTGGCCTAGGCATGACATAAAGCATTTTTTTTTTTTTTTTGGCCTATGGGGACTTTAAATAAAATTATAAAAACTATATGACTTATAAATGACTTATAATGTTTTAAAAGAATATAAGTTTTTATCAAATCTTAATTTCTTCTTCTTTTCTTGTGCCGCAATTGACCTATTTTGGGCCCTCATGGTTTCCGTGTTTCCCTTTTGGATAGGGTTCTCTTCTGCCCCCTCCATATTTTGGCATTGCGTCTCTATTTTGAAGTACCGGGGGATCTACGTAGGTGCTCCCCGGTATTTGTTCTGTGCACATAGTGACATGTGCTTTATTTGTTATCCCCAGTTTTGAAAAGGGGTTGCTAGCAGGTCATGACCGGTTTCCAATCGGGGTTGTGCCGGCTCAGTCTGCCCATTTCCCATTCGTTTTTTTGTGACTGCCCCTTGCCCCTGTTTTCCTTTACTTTTCCTTTCCAATTCTTCTTTTTCTCTCTAATTTGTACGGTTTCCCTCAGGCATCCCCCACACAGGTAAACTAACAAAGCTTTTAATCAATACAGAACAGGGCAACGAGATCATACGAAAAGAAAGGATTTGGACGCTTGGCGACTAAATTGTGTAATATATGTCAAAATTTTTCAAATTCAATCATGTTGAAAAAAAATAGGGGGAAAATAAATTAATAATAAAGAAAAAATAATAAAATAAAATATAATAATAATATTAATAATAATAATAATAATAGTTAGGCTACAGCCGGTATCAACCATTTTCATTTTTAATATTGTCTCCATTAAGAGTAATCTTCACACATTCAATAAAACTCTAGCGCTTGGCACGTGCTATTTACATTATGACCATTATGAAAAATGTGTTAATGTTGTAGGGTAACATACATAGTTCAATCCACGTTGAAGAACCCTTAAATCGGTCATTTGTCGGACTGGATCCGACAAGGGTGTTTAGCACACTTTACTACAACCCCATGAAAAATTTTGGAAAAAATATAATAAGCCTATGCCTATTATTTTTTTGAAAAAAATGTTTGCTGATTTTTTTATCTAAAGCCCACTCATTTAAGTATTTCGATGTTCCATAGTTTTTTGTAAATCGTTCCACCACCTTTTAAATATTAAAAAAACTTGACCCGAAAGGGTTTTAGAGCAATCATCATCATCCATCAGTATCACCTTTTCCTGAGTCTGGCGTTTTCACTTTTCAACCAAATTAGGAACAACATTGTCAATTTAAAAAAATTACATCCCAGTTTTATGCCTTACAATCTATTGAATTGAACGACAATTGAGTAATATGTTTTCAATTTTTTCTAGCTTATTCATAAGGAAAGACATCTTCTGCTCACCATGGTATATAACAAGAGGGAGCTGGAGAAGGCTAAGTCTCCACACCATGGGCGGAGACTTAGTCTCAGGAAGAGACCGAACCATGCGTCGGCTTCAACCTCGGCCAACAGCAACAACCTTCAATCTAGTACCAACATGAAGGTGGTGATCCGAGTCCGTCCTGTGTTCTCCACAGAACAGGAGAGGAAAGACAGGTCTGCACACACTAGGCCTAGGCCTATACTGTTACAGGAACAGGCCCCATGTTCACCTAAGGCATCTAGGAGCAACCCAATGTTTATTTTATGTGGTTTAGTTTTCTTTGACAGCAAAGAAAGAAACAATGATTTAATTTTTTGGTGATCTGATAACTGATTTTATTTAAAGTAAAAAATGTGCCTATTGCTTTGGTGGTTTGATAAAAAACATAGGTAGGCCTAAGTAAGCTATAAGCTACCAGTATCTGCTAGACGATAATTTCCGGTTTTGGTTGATTGAATGCTAATCGGCTGGATTTTTCAGAGTTTGAATAGGATCCAACAGCTTACCTTCAGAAGTGATGGAGGCTGCCAAATTGATACGAAAAGTAAGAGGTCCTAAAATAATTTTAATTATAAGCCTACATAGGCCTAGAAGAGGTTTTGACTTTTGACACAAGATCTTGGTCACACAGAAGGAAGAAAAGTGGTCACTGACTGCACTAGTCAATTGGAAACCAAAGATCTAAAATACGTAGGCCTACAAATCTTTACAAGACATTGTGTGATATTTTTAAGTTCGGTACTATGTTTTACCGTTTACGTATTGTTCGTTTTACCCAGATCAAATGCCCCAGCCTCCGTCACTTCCGGAGGTAAGGTGTGTGATCCTACTAAAATAAATTTTACGTTTTAAAAAATTTATAATGAATAAAATATGTAGGCTAATTTGGAAATATTTGTCTACCATAATTTTTATGTCTTGCTGTGTTAATGTGACGCATTAACTGCACATTGAACAACTTTAGTTGTTACGTGTCAAGTCTTTCGGCATAATGTTCAGCACCGTACTATTGCTAATCAATATTCATGTCTCAATTGGTCTCAAGTGGTAAGGCATAGGTGTAAGTTCATTCATAACAAATTGCAAATCCAATTGTTACTAAGAGACCTTACGATTGATGAACCAATCAGAACAGTTATATACTATGTGTGTGTGAGAGGGAGAAAAGATAAACGGGTAGGCTGTTGTAAATGACTTGCATTTCTTACCCCTTGGAACTAGTAGTTGTGAATGATTGTAGTATCTTCCCATCACTTACGGAACAAAACGGTCACTTTTAAATATGGGTGCTCGTGATTGTTGACCTACCTAGGAACCATATTTGCAACTATCCATTGTCATTTGGGCTGACGTGCTCACTAAACCAAGTTCGTATCTCAGGTGTATCGTAAATGTGGTGGATTCCAAGATGCTGGTTTTCGATCCTCAAGAAGAGTCGCAGCCGTTCTTTTTCCAAGGAATCAAACAAAATCGAAGGGACATGACCAAAAAACAGCACAAGGAAATGGAATTCGTGTTCGATCATGTATTTGATCAAGAAGCTACAAATTTCCAAGTGTATGAAGGCAGCACAAAGGGCATCATAACATCTCTGCTAGATGGTTATAACTGTTCTGGTGAGTTACCTTGTTGCAAGTAGGTAGGTAGGGCCTACTATTATTATAATAGTAAGTTAATAAGTAAGTACAGATACCCCTACCTACAAGTGTTAGGGGAGGGGAGACTTCTGACTTGTTCATCACATTTCAGTTCATACCGGCAATCATGGTAGGGTAGGTGTAACACTTTATGTCGAAAATAGGTAGGTAGGTACCTAGTATTAAAGACGTAGAAAATTACACTTTTCGGCATGTACAACGCATATAGATCTATTGTAGAATATTAATAAATAAATAAATAAATTTTATTTAGAGTCTGCCCACTCAGTTATATAACTGATTTTCAGTGGGGGACTTTAAATCAAAGCGACCAAGCCAACCCTGCAGGCCCCGACGCAATCGACGAGTGAGCGATAACCAACCAAAGATCGATATTTGTAATAGGAAATATAGCAATCAGTGGTATGGACAGTGCAAACACCCGCGAATCAACGCCAGAATCAACAAGGCCGATTCAGAACAACTCTGAATTTATTATGTGCTTCGTTGCTAGGACGGCTCCAAAGTCACCGTTTACAAACTCCTAAGACAAGAACTGATGGACTTAAGTCCAAATCAGAAGTTAAAAAACTTCTAACTTTAGCGGGAATCGAACCCTGGACCTTCTGCATTGGAAGCAGATACGCTAACCACAAGACCAACGAGCCACACAATGAATGAATGAAATGAAAATTATACCGTCGGATATTTTTAGGATTGTCTTGAAAGACCGAAAAATTAGTTAAATTCACCCTTGTATTTGCAATGAATGTAAAATGTATCTTTCATTCCTGATTGCCGGTGGCAGGAATCATACCGGGACAACCCCAAGCTCAAGCGTTAATCACATTTTGTGCTATTCTTCTGCTAAATGCCCTGCTGCTTCCTCGGAAGAGCAGACCTTGTTTAAATAAGTTATTCTACATGATAAGTTGATAACATGTTTTGTTTCAGTATTTGTGTACGGTGCAACGGGCTCGGGCAAGACTTACACGATGCTGGGCAGCAAAGATAACCACGGCATAACGTATCTCACGGTGGTGGAGCTGTTCTCGCAGATAACCACCTTACAAGACCAACGCAACTTCGAGCTGTGGGTGTCGTACCTAGAGGTTTACAACGAGAATGTTCACGACCTTCTCAAGCCAAACCAACCACCCCTTCACTTACGAGAAGACGGCAACTTTGGTGTTGTGGTGACTGCGTTGACAGTCAAGGTTAGTACAGTCTCGTCTGTCTGTGCTGTCCTGGGAACAAGAATAATTTAGTTTTAGTTGCTCGCCCGGGGAATGGAACATTTCTGTTAAATAACTATAAAGAACATTTCTACTTGCTGTAAAATTAAAGCAATAAGATACTCACTATGCTCCAACTGTAATTTGATGACCGTTTAAGCTCCCTAGAACTTGTTTTTTTGTGTGTATGTGTTATGGGTGTGACGTAGTACACAATTGTCAATTAACATCATTGTATCTGGATCAATTTGATTATAATAATTTGACACATAGGCCTAATCTTTTTTACCTTGTTTGTTATAGACAAAGTATACACTATACAGTCAAACCCGCCTAATACGTTTTCCAAGTAGGCTCTAGGTTTGAACTTATTTGGCGGGAAAATGTAATAAAAATAATAATTAAAAAAGCGAGGGGCCCTTCCGTGTGAACCTTACAGTGCAATGGCATCCTGCTTGAACACAACAGTACCGGTACATCAGACATGCGTAGGCGGGGTCTCGAGCGCGCACTAACTTTTTCTAGGGCGACAGTCGGTAGAGTGATCAAGAGGAAGGGGAGGGGTAGATAAAGCTTACGAGATGGAATTGACATGAATACAGTGAACATACTCAATTGTTCAATGTTCATTAAATCATTAATAAATCAATTGTGTAAACCATCTATTTGATAAAGAAATGATTAAGTGTCGTCTGTTTTACAGCTTTTTTCTCTTTCATTTGTAGCAAATAATTGTCAATGCTACAACACCAGAGCAATCACTTTTGACACAATATTATGCTACACGCCACGTTACGTAATGTTACTCCGCCCTCGCTACAGCAGACTTGATCTTGCTCGGCCTGCACTTGCGCACATGATGATGCACAAGGCTCATCCGTTGCAAGGCTGGTACGAACGTTGTACAATATTATGCTACACGCCACGTCACGTAATGTTACTCCGCCCCCTATCGAAAGTCGAATCGATTATCGCCCCGCCTTCAATGTTTACATTCGAAATTAGCCCGCGCAGATTCAAATATACGAAAATAAGCATAGAAAACGTAATTAACAAAATATCCGTAATAAGACTAAAAATCCGTTTATCCGTTTTGCACCCTTAATATCCGTAAAAACGGATAAAATCCGTTAAAACGGCAGCCCTGCATTAAACGGTTATTATCGCCTTTTATTACTATTATTAGTCGGGAAAACGTAAAGTACAGGAACGTTTTCTGCCGGATATTTTAACATTACACTTATGAGTTATGGATGTACATGTATTTTCAAGTTCTATATTTTTGGACTTTAACAGCGGGAAAACATAATGATAGCGAATATTTTAGATGGGTTTGACTGTACATTGATGATACAAGTACTAATACAATACTTAAGTTGTACTACTAATACCAAAGTAATTACAATGTCTTTGAAAGAAAGCAATTTAGGTCTAATGATGTTTTGGTACAGTTCTGAAGGTATTTTTGTTCTGTTCAGAACATTACCAAGTTCTAGGTTTAGGTCCAAGACAAGTTTGGCAGCAATAGCCATTAGCCAATTTCTTTGATGGGTTCTTTGACAGAACATGACTCGCCTGTGCCATGGCTTTGCCGAAGGATTGAGAACATTTGTACAATCCTATGGGAGACCGTATGACAGAAGTGCTGCAGTTCAATGAATTCACTGTCTACCCCTTCATTCACGCATTAAATTATTTTGTTGTGCAAATAAATAAGGCTGTGAATAGGCGAGCGCTAGACTGCCTACTGTCATCAAACATTCTCTTATTTTTTGTAAATTTTGCAGATTGTTTAAATTAAATTATAACACAATACTGATGAATCTGTTAACTATAAAACATTTATTAATTAATATTAACAATTACTTTTACAATATTGAATTGCGAGACAATACAGAGAAAAGCGTGGCTGTTGCAAGCACATAAGCACATGTGTGGTAACTGGTAAGTGAGCGGGATGGCTCACAGCGCCCTCTTGCTGTCATAGTCTCCCATAGGGGAAGTCACAATACGTAGCTTCTAAAGATGCCAATGGTGTTCTAGTGTTATTCATTTTCTTTTTCAGCATCCTGCATCTTTTATCTCAAGTGACAACTAAATATGTTTTTCATTTGCCAAGTTAGTTTTAACTTTTAACACTAAGTAAATGTAAAAATGTTTAAAAAACACTAGAGGTGTGCGAACAACAGATGTTTTACTTCGAATCGAATATGAATCGAATCGTGACAAAGTGTTTAAACATTCGAATATTTTGAGTTCGAATAGTAGAACAATAATTATCTTTTAATTAAACTATTTGCATTTAATAAATTGACGTTTACTGAAATTTCAAATCTAATTTGAGTTGCAAGTGCTGGAACTTTCCAATTGACGTAACACCCCTAAACACACTGCAAGTAGAGTTGAGAAATTGAGTTTCCTGCTATTGAACATGATTTCTAAATTCAGGCTCTGTTCTACATTGGTTGAACTACTTGTTCAAAAAGATTCGAATAGTTCGGAATTCGAATACAGCAGTGAGGTAGTTTGGTTTCGAATCGAGTTTGAACACTTGATATGTTTGTTCAAATTCGAATTTTCAAGGATTCGCACACCTCTAAAAAACACTCATAAATAATGCACTAATAATTGATAAATAATAATATTAGTTCCGCAGCCAGGAGTGTACATGGGTGAAGGTAAAGTAGGTAATATAATATTTGATTTGTGTTTCAGACTATACAGAATGCCGACGAGCTGTTGAATCTCTTGACGTCTGGCAACAAGAACCGAACGCAACACCCAACGGACGCAAATGCAGAGTCTTCCCGTTCCCACGCAGTGTTCCAGGTAGGCCTACGTCTTATACTTGCCCACGTATTACGTAGTGATTAATTGTCTATTGACCACATTTTATGTGCACATTGCATTAGTTTCGGTGACATTGTAAACCACTGTGTCGACTCGAGAGAAGACATTTTATTCCTCACTATTCTTGTGGACATCGCCTAAGCTTTAGCTTGCGTGTCATAGTTGTTTTGTCTAGTGATTTCTTTCTTTGATTGTTGGACAATATGGAGTGAGAGGCGGGGGAAGTTTCTTACGTTGCCGGCCAGAGCTCGCCTCTATTTTGGGGAGTACTAACTCTGATGTTTGTGAGATGGTCTTTTTCTCTTCTCTTGCCTTTTACAATTTGCAGTCATGGCCTGGGCTTTGAAGGGGGATACATGTATGCTACTTTAATTCTTGGTTTGTTATCAGTAGGCCTACAGTAGGGTCTCTCTAATCCGGGCCCCGTTAATCCGGTGTTCCGTCTAATCCGGGGCGACCCATGTCGTAGATAAAAAAAAACAAAAAAAAAACTGGATCTGATGTGTTTATAGTTGAAAATATCACGTACTACAGCCGTCTTTCATGGCACAAACTATAGGCTCGCGGCCGACTTGCAGCCGGACGTAGTAGCGGGTGGAGCGAGGGGAGGGTGGAATAACATGAATGAAATTCTTCAGGCCGACTGCCCATTGGCCAGTCTCGTCTCAGTCGTCTGTCTTGAGTCAAGTGACAAACAAACCAGTGACGTTCTCGTAGCTAGACGTGTTTAAAACAGTGTTTGTGCCGCGTGCGTGAGTGATATTCGCGATGAGTAAGCGCAAACATAAGTCTGCCATATAAGCATTGCAACAT
The DNA here is from genome assembly GCA_024449915.1 of Sweltsa coloradensis. Taxonomy (NCBI): domain Eukaryota; kingdom Metazoa; phylum Arthropoda; class Insecta; order Plecoptera; family Chloroperlidae; genus Sweltsa; species Sweltsa coloradensis. The sequence continues at coordinate 81,623 of JAMZAV010007396.1, read as the reverse complement.
AAGATGATGCCACTATTGCCGACGTTCTTCTAATCAAGCGTTGGAGAAACAAAGCAGCTGCAATGCGAGAAAGTGTGATAAAACAAAAAAACATTACGTCGTTTTTTCAGGCCCAGTAAAGTCTTTTACCTACCTGTATGATCTTTTGACTATCTTATAAGTGTTATGTTTTGTATGACTGCTTTCCATTGTTAGTTCTTTGCTGGAGAGATTAATAATTTTGTGTTTTATATGTTTTTGTTCACGTCACGTCAGTAAGTAAGAAGGGTACTGCTATCTTTGATGACCCATACTCAAGAGCAACGACTATTTTTTTTACGTAATAAAACTTCATATCACATTGGGACAAATCTTTGTTTTGTTTATTTTACAGTGATAACTCAATCTCCAATTCACTCCGCTTACACTCCTCTCTCTCTCTCTCTCCCTCTCTCTCTCCCTCTCTCTCTGCCTCACGCGCGCTCTCACTCTCTCGATGCATGCAGCCAGCCACAAGGTCGTGAGCACGGGGCCATAAAGAGAATTATCTCTCAGTCTTAATCGCGCTCGCTCTCTTTCTCTCGATGTATGCAGCCAGCCACAAGGTCGAGCTGGTCTGTTCTTTTCGCTTTTAAAGCCATAAAGAGAAGTATTTATGACAGCGGAAGGGTCACGAATGATACACTAACCATTAATTGGATGAGCGTAGCGAGCGTAGCGAGCGAAGCGAAGATTCCATTTCACTACACTGGAGAAAAAAATCCGGAATGTTTTTTTTTTTTTTTTCTTTCTTTCTTTCTGTATTTTTGTCTGTTTGTCCGCACGATTCCGGCTAAACCGACTCTCCGATTGAGATGAAATTTTATGGAGGCCTTCGAAATCTCTGAACTTAGAACTGCCACGTTTTTGAGCGCAATCGGAAAATTATTTCCCATGAAAATCGCAATTTTACGATTTTTTTCGATTTAAAAAAAAAAAATTGACTTATAACCCCTACATGCTATATCCGATTTTAATGATTTTTGCACAGAACCTTTATTTTATGAATTAAGATATTCTTGTGAAATTTGAGCGCAATTGAAAAAATATTTATCATAAAAATCGAAATTTTACGGTTTTTTTCTTTTTTTAAACAATTCTTAGACTTATAACACCTACATGCTTTATCCGATTGTAATGATTTTTTCGCAGAACCTTAATTTTATGAATTAATATGTTAGTGTTAAATTTGAGCGCAATCGAGAAATTATTTCTTATAAAAATCCCGATTTTTCGATTTTTTTCTTTTTTTAAAATTACGATTAATTAAAAAAATTAAAAATTTAAGTTTATTTTTTATTAAATTTAATTTAATTTAAAAAATTTGAACTTAGTAATAATTTTTTCACAGAACAACAGAAAATCCGCATAACACATGGCAGCTCAATGCACCAATACGCTCATCCAACAACGCGGCGGGACTTAAGCGTTTTCCTAGTGTATCAAAATACGCGATAAAAAAACATTTTCCGTCTAATCCGGGGGTTTCACTTAAGGATGCCCATCGACATCGATTAATCGATTAATAATCGATGTCGAAGCAAATTTTCGACATCGATTTTTTATTTAAAACATCAAATCGATTTTTATGATATAGATATTTTGTATTTTTTGCCAAATCCAAAAATCGCCAATTTCAAGTATAAATATTAAAATAATATAAAGCGCATAAAAAAATAAAATCCCCCAAAAACGGTCTCTTAATTTTGTCTCCATCATTTTTCACAACTTTTTCATCGCGAGTTTTCAATGACAGCGCGCGCACACTGACGTGTCTATTGTCGCCTCGCCTGCACTGGCCGGCCGGCCGGCTAGCTACGCCCCGGCGCCCCCTCCCCGCATCGAGCTCTCACTGCCTGCACTCGGGGTCAGCGACCTTGCCGCCAAGATTGAGGTTGGTCAAGGGATGTGCGACTGCGAGGGTGGTACATCCAGTCATCGACGTTGTTTCACTTGTGTTTTAGTCGGAGATTAAGTTGACGTGTTCTCTTCAGTCGGTTGTAATATCCATTGCAATCTGCAGTTATCTTTTAACAAATTCTTATTATAATGTTGGATATTTTTCGTTTTTTGTGTGGTGATTTTTAATTCAGACTTTTTGTTACAGAAGTTATTTATTGTTCGTTTTATTTTATAATATTTATTTTTATATTTTCGTAATAAAAACAAGTTATGTAAAATAAATTGAAATGATTTTGTTCCTAACATCATTGATTAAAGAAGGCTATAACATGTAGGCCTACTTCACTTGTTATCTTGTCGACCTTGAGTGCCTCTGAATTTCCGTCCGTCAGTACTAATAGCCTGCTACACAGTACACACCATATCAGCTGTTGCCTGCACGCACGTGTGAGAGGTGCTGATAAAACTTGTCTGCAGCAAGGGAGAGAGAGATAGTCGCGTAGTATTTGCCTCACTCCATGCAGCCCGGCGGCCGAGTTGTGCCAGATCAGCTATTGCGTAGGAGCGGGCGGGGTGAGGGGGGGGGGGGAGAACTCGCCGGCCGGCCTGCATCACGGACTAGTGTTGACACTACTTGGCGTTCTCGGGAAACATGATACATACCTAATGGTCCGTTTTTATGTAACTTCTCACGCGTATTATTTCGTACTGAACGAACCCAGGACTAATATTTCAGCCACAAAGGCGAATTTTGGAATTTCGATGTCGATTTTTTTGTTTTGGTGTCGATGTCGGAAAAATTTCGACATCGCGATTTGACATCGATTTTTTTGATTCGATGTCGATGTTGGCATTTAACATCGATGGGCAACCTTAGTTTCACTTATCCGGGCTACATCTGGTCCCAATTAGCCCGGATTAGAGAGACTCTACTGTATTGTCCTTTGGGGTCAGTTGTGATTGAGATATCAATACAGTCTTGTTTGAGGTCAGTCTTTGTATTACATATTACACGTGATTTATTCTACATTGAGTACCTAATAGGATAAGTTGTAGGCTTATGCAGTCTGATTTGTTGTAAACTGAAAATGGGATGGCCACTGGCTTTATTTGAAGACTGGTGATATGATAGTACTGATATTTATTGTGATACTAGTTAGCCAAATGCTTTTGTTACTTTGGTTGGAGGAGAGTTTGCAGGGTGGAAAATAATGGAAACATGAAAGTAAGACAAACCAGTTTATGTTCTGTGCCAGTCTGTGAAGTCTTGTCTCTGTTTCCAGCTGTACATCCGCATGGCGAACAAGGGAACGAGCGAGATCAAGCAGGTGAAGCTCTCGATGATCGACCTCGCCGGCTCAGAGCGCGGCTCTGCCACCGGCTTCAAGGGGATGCGCTTCACCGAGGGAGCCAACATCAACAAGTCCCTGCTGGCGCTCGGCAACTGCATTAACGGGCTCGCCGACGGACTCAAACACATCCCCTACAGAGACTCGAAGCTGACGCGCATCCTCAAGGACTCGCTCGGAGGAAACTGCCAGACTGTGATGATCGCTAACGTCTCGCCGGTTTGTCCCTCGTACGAAGACACCTACAACACTTTGAAATACGCGACGAGGGCAAAGAAAATCAAGTCCAAGGTGAGTCACTGAAGAGAGCATGTGGTACAGGAAGAGAATGAGGTATCAAGTCCAAGGTGAGTCACTGAAGAGAGCATGAGGTGCCGAGCTTGGCAGGCTGATGCTAATTCTGTGATGCCCTTGGAAGATCTATAGTGGATAAACCCCTTTACCCAATTAGGTAAATGATGTTGGAACAAGTGTAGTAATGTAAGCCTAGTATAGTATATCGATATCGGCGCCGTTTTACCAATATTGTTCCACAAAAGAGTGGTTGATGTCGCAATATTGATATTAGCCTAGTGCTTCCTTAGTTTTCATGTTATGTGTGGACTGCGGGCAGTCTGCACTAGCAACAATCAACTGTTCTCCAAGACAGACTGTTTATCTTGCCGCTGTGTGTTTCAGATCCAGCGTAACATCGTGTCTGTCGAGATGCACGTGGCCCAGTATGTCAACATGGTGGAGGAGCTCAAGAGAGAGATTGCAGCTCTGAAGGAAAACAAGCCCGGCGTACCAGCTCAGGTAACTTTTCACAATCACATACCGTGTTCGCTGATAATATTTTATCCATTTTACACAAGGCGTATTGCAAACGTAACCATGGATGTAGTATCTAGTCGGATTACTCTGGTTTTTCCTACATCTTATTTACTTCTAAATGCGTAATATAATTATTGAAATCCTCCTGGTTCTAGCAATCACTAATCTATATATGATCTAGCAACAACTATTCTGTTATTGTTTGCCTACATTATGTCTTCCTGGTTTAGTTTCAACTCTTAACGAAATTACTAGGGCTGTGCGAATAGTGATTTTTCAGTTCGAATCGAATATCGAATATTCAAATGCAAAAAGTTCGAATATCGAATACCTAATGAATAATTTTTTCTTTCGAATAGTTTTTAATAATGATTAAAATAACAGCATTTTTCATTAAGCTGAGCTTTATTAATTAGTGTTTGATATTTACACGAGATCAACGTTAAGATTTGTATGTAGGCCTACCTAAGGCTTGCTAGCCTATCTTTACAAGAGAAAACATATCCACATACGAGGGGTGATGTTGCAGCAAAATAAAAAAACCATAGACCATAGATGGCCTAAGATAAATATAGGGGCTTATATTTTAAGCCTAGGCCTAGGTCCTAGTGAAAATCAAGACAAGTCTGACTTGATAACAAGCCCTAGGTACGTAGGCCCTAGACTGGTCCTAATCACAAAGATAAGTGATAGGCCTAGCCTAAGCCTAGGCTCACTAATTTCAGTGAAACCGAGGCCTAGCTGCTAGTCTAGGCTAGGGCTTTCTAAACCCAAAGCCTAGGGCTAGGCCTAGGCCTAGAATCAATCAACAGAACATATTTTATACAGGGGCTAGGCCTAGGCCTAGCCTAGCTCTAGGCCCAAGGTAGGGCCTAGTATGTCAAAAGATCAACAAGTCCCAAATGGGGTTTGAACTTGAAGGCAAATGCCTTGCAAACGCGTCGTCATCTTCCACAACTTAATACAGCACAAGAACACCAAAATAATTAATTTAATCATTAAAAAATCACAAAGACAACAAACACTCGTCAAAACAATCACAAAGACAGGTTATGAAGGTTTTGATGCCAATTTTGTTGCCATCACGAAATTTTTCATTAGTCGACGCTAGCGCGGTCTATCGGCGAAAACGTGAACTTCTTGTACTAGTACCAAAGTCGAGCTCTGGCGGCGAAAATTCAAACTCCTTGCACTTTTAGCGGGCTTTTTAACAGTTACCGCGAGACTCGCACTGAAGCCAAAATAGTTCGAATTTCGAATAGTTACTATTCGAATTTCGAATCGAATATTGGAAATAAATTATTCGCGAATATTATTCGAAATTCGAATATTCGCACAGCCCTAGAAAATACTTAACATGCAACTCGTCTCGCAGTGTTCTCCCCAGGTCTGGACCGCCGGGCGGGTTACCTGCCGCCCGGCAGGGAATTTTTTTTTTCTTTGCAAATTTCATAACCTCTTACCGTTCACTAAACGTTTAAACGTCCCATCCCTAAACTGCAGCGCAGTTTGTAAACAAAATCGTGGTGGCTAATCTTGCTGATGTAGAACTTGATACTAAGGAATGCATTTGAATGAAAAACATAAGTTATTGGCAAAATGGCAATCATTGCTATGCTATGATCTAGGGGTGTGCGAGTAGCACATTTTGAATTCGAGTTGAGTCAAGTATTCCTTTAAATACTCTAGTATCGATGAGTCAAGTATTCCTAGTATTCATTTCAAAATTTAATTTTTTTATTTAGTTGGTCCACTTGGAACACAACGATTTTTCTGTTGTAAACATAATATAAAAAATACATCATTGTACTTGTATCAGGCTATTGAGGCCTTCCTGCCCTTTGTGCTGGTCAATTTCAATAAAATTATAATTATACAGTATGTTATCTATAGTTCCTGGCCCTATAACAATACTGCTGCGATGTTTTAATCCGAAAAAAAATCCTCCAAATTCGCACTCGCATTATAATATTCGCGGTCTAGGCATCTCTAATGCTATTTCAGCACATTTGAATATTCCGCGCCCTTGAATGGTTCCAGCAGAGTCGATAAAGACGTTACCTAGAACCTTCTTTATCGACTCTAGTTCTAGCGATGGCCGACGGAGCGCGCCACGCGTCTCTCGCGTCATCAAACACTGGCATCAAACCAAAGGTGGAAGATTGAAGGAAGAGACAAAACATGTCAAACTACGCCAACTACGATTTTAAAATACGTAAAAAGTGCATTAATGGAATGTTCACTGGCATTCTTTCTTCTCGATAGTTGATCTGAAATATTAGTACAGTAAGAACTCTCTTATCCGAGTTGGATGAGACCGGGGCACCTCGGATTTGCGAAAAACTCGGATGGCGCGGTTCATTGGTTTATTTGCTCTCGTAGCATAGCCTGATATGGTAAAATGATATATGACACATGTAATGGATAAAGGAACATAAAATACACACGATACACTTCATACAGGGTATTCTAAATGATTTAATAGCTTGTAAATCAAGCTCACAAACACACGTACACAATTAGGCCTACATGTCGTAATAAAAACGTATGTCTAGGCCTAAACTCGACGCAGGAGGCCTAGGCCTAGAATGCAAACATAGGCCTAGGCCTAGGCCTAGCTCTCTTTCTCATTTGGGAAAACCTCTCACTACTATGCCCGCGCTGAAGCTCTCGACGCACGATAAGTCTTGGAACTAAATAAGATATGCCTAGGAATAACAATTCAATCCGTCGTGATTACGAATTTCGTGAATCGGTTTAAACATGATTGCATCTAGTTCCACAACGACCATCTTTGAACAGCTGTGTGTGAGATGAGATGGTTGGATCGTATGCGCAGGCGCGCGACGCACACTGATCTCTATATGCTCAGTAACACTGACGCTTACCGGCGATGCGCCCGACGCACACTTACCACTGAACTCTATATGCTCAGTGAACTGATTAGAGATGAGACGTGTACACGTGTACACGTCCGTCTACGTGTACACGTGTACATAATTTAAAAAAAAAATACACGTCGACTTTCAATCAACATTGTTCAGTCGTCGAGATTTCAGATTTCAATAATTCTATTTTGAAATACGAGCTCTTTAAGTCAGCCGCCGCCGCCGCCTTCCCGCAAAACGGTAAGTTGGTTGCGATCCCTTGCCACGGCGGCCTTGCCTTCCCCCTCCCCCCCTGACCCCCTGACCGGCACACACGTTCCAGATGGTTCCAGACCGCTCGCAGTCGCTCGCCGCCCGCCGCCCGCTTAGTTGTTTACGCGTGTTGAGATTAGAGTCAGTGACGCATGACTGTTAATTGTTTAGAATATCTCTTGACTGGAAGTTCTTTGATAAGATAGTCGCGGGAAAGAAGGTTAAATGCCGACTGTGCGCGAAGGAGTTGCTGCACAATTCAAGTATCACGGGAACTATGGTAAATCACAAGCCTTATATCTCTCCCCCCCCCCCCCCCCCCCCGCCCTCTTTATCGAGCAAGCCTCAACCATACCATCACCCTTTTAACTTTCTAGGTCAATGAAACATCAGCCACGTCATTTACTGACTGATAAACTGAACTGAACGCCATCGCCGTGTTTATACTGTTCAGAATGCAATAAAAATATACAGTAATAAATAAACATGTACAACTTTTTTTCAGATATCTTAAAATATACATAGTACACGCGTGTACACGTGTACACGCACAGACAGCCAGCGTGTACACGTGTAGTAAGATACACGCTTTTGCCCATCCCTAGAACTGATGCAGACTGCTCGAAAGTCGAGATATATCGCCGATCTATCTTCTTTGCACTCACTCGTAAGGCATGCCTTCAAATGTATGCGAGTACATTTAAAAAAGTGCGGCGCGGCGTCTGTAATTATTTTTATGTTTTATTTACGTATTTAAAACTTTATTTTTTATTTTTTTTTTTATTTTTTTTTTGGCGGCTCGGTTAACACGGTACATCGGTTAAGCGGAGATCGGATAAGAGGGTTCTTACTGTATTTAGTGATATAGACGCAACGAAACCAATAAAGGATATTTGTTTTCGACGCCGTGTAGGCCTAGGCCTAGGCCCTAGTCCTATTCCCGGTTCCCGCATCCAAGTCTCCGTTGTTGTTGATCGTAATAATTTTGAAAGTACGCAGTCTCTCTCTAGGGCCAAGGCCTACTTTTTGCCGTCACAGTACACACGTAGTAGGCCTAGGTTGTAACAAGCCTAGGCCCAGGTCTCTGTACGTAGGCCTAGCCCTACTGTGATGATGGTTCTTTTCAGTTCTCATAGGATTTCATATGTTTAAAACTCGACTCGAAAACTTCGAGCCTGAAACCAAACTCGACTCGATGTCGAGTATAAAAAAAACTCAAAAAAACTCGACATTTCGAGTACTCGCACCCCCCCACTATGATCGTGAACATTCACTGCATACAAGGACACACACAATTGAAATTATTAATTTTAGCAGTTTTCCAATGTTATTGATTGCTAGGACGAATTTTAAAGTAATAAAAATGAAGTCATCAAATACAACAATGTTTCAAGTTGTAGTAATTGTAAACCTACAAATCTTAGATAATAACCACTTAGAAAGAATAAGATCATCAGTCATCACCTTTATAAGTAGGGTGTCCATTCGTCCCGTTAAAAACGGGACAGTCCCGTTTTTTAGGGACCTGTCCCGGTGTCCCGACAACTGTTCACGGAACGCTGTTTTGTCCCGTTTTTGTAAATATACCGATTTCACGTGTAGCTCGTGGCTCGTCTGCTGTAAATTAACGTACTCTTCGCATATTCTGTATACACTTTTCTGCTGGCCTTGACTTTGCACGAATGAATGCGTTATCAGCAGGCGGAGTGTAGAGGGGGGTGGGGTTGGTTGACGGCATCAGTAACACGAATTGTCCCGACCCCCAACAAAGTTGCTGTGGTTTTGCAGCCGATCAACATGATACGCGAATCGTTTCCGTTCTTGTCGATCTCGATCGAGCGTCCAGTGATCAGAATGCCGAAACGTAAGTGTAAGTTTACAGACACTATAAAAAACGAGTTTTTGTTCCTAAAACAGGGGTTTTCGGGTGACAAAGTGGAATGCTGTCGTGAGGAAATAAATATAAAAAAAAAAAATTAGTATGATTGCATGCCTACTTCGCCTGCAATTCGATATTTAATTATTATTAGCAGCAATTAAATGTGGGGAAGCTAATTTTGATTTGAAAACATATTTTTACTTCATAACCTCACTTTTACGAGATGGTTTTTTCGTCTCGTACGCGTGAGTGTGTAAAATGCCGCCGCCTGAACGTGTGTTTTCAATGACGATGTTAAGAAGGACTTTCCTTATCTTGTTAAACACGAGACTGATAATGACAAAGTGTTTTGTACGATCTGCAAAGCAAGATTTTCTATAATAATTATCCATTTAGGTAATCCCCCGAGTTGCCATTTTTCAGTTAAAACACGACAAAATAATTGTAGTATGGTGAATTTTTTTTTCGCCTTCGCCGAAAAAGCCTCCGGCGGCTGGGGCTTCGCCCCAGACCCCAGCTACAACCACCGGAAATTTGTCCCGCTTTTTTAGTTTGAAAATATGGACACCCTATTTATAAGGGCCTACTGTACTCATTGTGGCAATAGGACTACAGTAATTCACATAGCCTACATACAAAGGAGAAAATAGGCTTAGAATATGATTTCAATTAAATTTGAAATGTTCATACCACTAGGAAAACGCTCAAGTCCCGCCGCGTTGATGGATGAGCTTTTTTTAAAGTTTTTAGTCTGCGTGGGATATCTTTACTTTTGCGAGTGCTTTGTTGCTTTGTTTTGCTTCCCACGCATTGTAGGTGATTGTTGTCAAGTTTCTATTGTTACTTGTCAATTTGTTATTATTTACCGTTAAAAACTTATATTAAAAGCTTTATTTCTATGGATTCTGGGTAACTTTGTCAACTTTTTCTTTCAAAAGGTACTTTATCACCATAACCTTAATGTCCATGTATAATATGAACGTTGTAGCCCCACCCGTTTGGTCAGAATTGGCCCAAATGGCACGAAAATATCGCATACAAATAAAAAAAACTTATATTAAAAGCTTTATTTCTATGAATTCCGGCTAACTTTTTCAACTTTTTCTTTCAAAAGGTACTACATCACCATAACCTTAATGTCCATGTATAATATGAACGTTGTAACCCCACCCGTTTGGTCAGAATCGGCCCAAATGTCACGAAAATATCGCACTAAAAATCGAAAAAAATCGTAAAAGTACGATATTCATGAGAAATATTTCTTCGATTGTACCCAAAAACAATACACCTCTAAGTTCAGAGATTTCGAAGGTCCCCTCAAATTTTCATCAAGATCGGATATGCCGTTTGCCTGGTAGAGAGTTAACAAACAGACAGAAAAACAAACAAACAAAAAAAAAACAAAAAAACAAAAAAAAAACACCCGAGCTAAATTTTTTGGGGGTCAGTGAAATTGAAGTCTTCGCTTCGCTCATCCAACAAAACCAACTAAAGTAAGCAACTTAAAAAGGGCTTCAAAAACCTCTAAAACTCACCAAATCGAACAGGCGCGTAGGAACTCCTTTTCGAGTGGGGGGGGAACAACAAATCTGCTGCCAAACACGGGGGGGTTTGGGGGGCTCAACAACAGCGCCGCAGGCGAAAATTTTGAAAATTATTTTTAATAGTGTGTTTGGTGCGTTCTAGAAAAAAATCGTAGGCTGAATGCAATACCAAATTAATGTATTTTTTGTACAGTAAAAACTATAAAACTAAAAATAAAGTTGGAATAGTTAAGAGATAGATCATGCATGGCTTTTGATCCAGTTCAAAAGAGCTGAAGGTCTTTTCTTCATTGTTCTGAGGTTCTCCTTCCTTCCACTGTCAGTGTCAAGTCACAACTTAAACTAACCAGCCACAAACAAGTCTTCGTTAAACACACACCAGTACCCCAGTATACGGACTGCAATACCGTGTCACAACATCCCGACGCAACCTATGCCAATTATAATGTACTTTTTACTCATTTACAAAAACAAAAGAATCACAGTGGGAAATTCAAAATTGAAAATTCGTTATTCAGAATTTGTTTCCGTGCGTATTTACGGCGAGACTGAATTTCTAAGATTCTGAAGTGGGGGGGTCACGGTAAAAAGTGGGGGGGAAACTCCCCCCATTCCCCCCCCTTCCTACGCGCCTGAAATCGAATCTAGGATCTCATTTTTTGCCGGGGGTAAGCCCCCGGACCCCCACTATTTTTTTGCTCTACCTTATGAATACAGTGCCTAGCCCTACCCGGCAATGTTTATGGAATACCCAGTGAACATTTTCTTCTGTGGAGAACACTGTCATCTCGGTTTAGATAAAGTTTAGGTGTAACAGAGAGAGAGGCAGAGGGAGGCTCCTCAAATAGGCTTCATTCATTTACCGTATAGTACCGAATATAGGCCGACCCTGAATATAGGAACTTTGGTCATCGAAATTCAAAAAAGGAATGTTTAATGAAATATTTTTATTTTACGCGCCGTTATTCCTGCGGTCTGTTTCCGCGGAGCCAGTGCCAAGGTCGTTTTTCCCGCGCGGCCTATTGACGTGATGACGTAGCGCTATGACGCAATCTCCAAGCAGACTGGTTCATATCGCCTAGTTATCTGTTCCTCGTCATTCTTCACTCGTCAGTAGGCCTTCAGCAACGTAGTTGTAATATATTAGTATCCTTGGCCTGGAGATAGTGTTTGTCCTCTGTGCCTGCCGTATTGTTGGCGCAGCGCTAGACACAAGCAGTGAACTATACGTATTTCCTTGTCACACGGCGCTGTAACTTGGTGTTTGAAATTAGCGCGTCAAAATGCCGATGCTCGCATATAGACCGAGGAGGAATTTTGAGACCTAAAATAATGAAAAAAGGTCTGCCTATATTCGGTACTATACGGTAACAAATATCATGGTGTAGGCCTACTGTACTGTATAGTGCTAATGGTGACTTTTGTTGACCCACTCTAGCGACAATGCACAATAAATAGTAGCAGTATAATCTTCTCTTGTTCTTTTATGCCCACATTGAAGGTATCTATGTCACTATGACGTGTCTTGACAACCAGTTAAGATAGGACTCCTTTTCCTTCCTATATGATTAATTATGTATCTATCCTTTAGGCTATGTATAATAATGCCCCCATTATAACTGTGTTTGCAGACTCAAGTTTTAATGCTAGGCTAAGTTTAACTTTAACCAATTGTGTTACACACTAATGTTGTGTTCAGGAGAGCGTACCGAGCCAAAGTACCGAGGAGCTGCGGACGTGGAAGGATCGCGTGTCTGCCGTGTACGAAGAGAAGACTCAACTCCACGTGAGGATCATGCGGCTGGAGAAGAGGCTCAAGTCCGTCCAGTACAGGTGGAAGACGAAGGACACGATCGGCAAACTCCTACGCGACATTCATTTCAAGCCGCGCGACCTTAAGACGGTAATGTATATTGTTCTGTCAAGAGTGATCTTAAACATCAATCAATGTGCTTGTGAAAAAGGTTTTACTTGGCTTTTCAAAACCAAGCCATGTGGGTTCCTAACATAGGCTACTCAATCTATAAAATATTTTTAAATATTTAGGGCTATTGCCTATTTAAGAGGGATGTGCAAACATTCGAAATTCAAACTCGAACTCGAAGTTGAAAAAAAAGTTTGAAGTTCTTTTTTTTCTATCATGTAGTGGTGTGCTGTGCGGTCACATATTATTTGACAAGTCAAAAAATGGTTCTCAGTTTACAGGTACAAATTTAAAAACCAAAAAATGGATGGCAGAGGTGCCGGTCCAGAAGTTACATACTTTCTTGGGGGAGGTGCCGGTCCAGACTTATCACTATTTTACCTATTATGACGGTTTGATTTACCTTTAAGTTGGGTTCGAGTTCAATACAGTTCAAAATTTTTGTAAAGTTTGAAGTTGTTTTTTTTAACCGGGAAAGTTCGAGTTAAGTTCAAAAGTAAAAAAAGTGGGTTTGCACATCCCTACTATTTAAATGTGAAAAGAAGTAGGGCCTACTTGGCAATTGATGAATTTCATTAACAGCGAACCTGCAATACGACGAGGGTACATTTAGTAGTAGTACCTAGTAGTTTAGTTTTTGTTTTAGTTTTTTTTTTGCGGATGTGAAATAATTTGTACGACTTTTATTTTAGGAGCTACAGTGAGATGAGAGGTTTTCTGCCTATGACTTCAGCGTTGCTTGTCACAAGAGGGTTTAAAATGTGGCCACAACATCTAACGTCACTTCTTGGGAAACTCATTGAGTCATTGATTGCCATTCCCATCCATGGCCATGGGGCATGGGGCATTTGAATTATTTTAGTCCCTGAACCGGAAGGCCTAATAATAAAGATATGGAATCATTTCTCTATTAAATGGTCAGGTTGGTAATAGGTAGAGGTAATGAAAAATGGTGATATAAAAACGCAAATTTCGTTTTTAAAAACCCAAATTTTGCGTTTTTCGCGATTTCGAAAAAATTGTCAAAAATGTTTTGAAAAAATCCCAAAAATCCCCCCCCCAAAAAAAAAGAAAAAACGGAGCCCCTTAAGTTAGGGATGACATCGATTACAAAAAGTTAGAATCGATCATTGTGACCTAAAAATCGATTCAGAGTCGATTCCCAACAAAAAATAAATATTTGTATGCACTGTTATTGTTCGCGCGATTTCCCGGCGCTATTGTGGTAGTTATATTTTTCTCTTAGCTATTGGTATTTCTTGTTTCGTATTCATAAGTTGCACATATTGTTATCACCTGTTTGAATTTCTGCCTATCAGACGTCATTTCCTGGTCTTCTCGCGTTCGACTTTATGCAAGTATTGTTTCAATGCAGTTCGCCTCTAGCCTTCACTCGATGAAGTGCAAAGTTCGTTTTCGTCTCCAATCTCTCGCTCGCACCTCGCAACGCACGTGTCCGTCCTCCGGACATTGCACTCACTGTACGTACTACTCAAGTGCGTGGCCGCCTGCCGCGTCCGTCTTGGAATACAACGACGGGTTTCCGAGCTGCAGTCCTTGGTTCGACTTGCCTTCCAGGCATTCTCTATTTTCCTACTAATCTTCCAAACTCGAGGTTCTTTATCCCTGTTCTCTCTCGCGGTGGGCTTAACATCTCGCCCATCGTACTTACCTCTGCACTGCCTCCTTCAGCCTACGTCAAGATTCGGGGTAAGTTCAGATCAAAATATATACAGTCCATTATTCTCGGAGTTGAGCACCTCGGCTCGAACAGTTATTTTGGTGGACTATTTCTGCGGAGCCATATACGCGCCGTTATTTCCGCCGTATATTTCCGTGAAGCCCGTGACGCGCGCGTTGCGTTGACCGTTAGATGACTGTACCGCCTACCGCACGCGTAATATTCAGTCTGGACCGGCACCTCCACCAAAACTGGACCGGCACCTCCACCATCCCTTACATTTTGCACTAAACGGTTTCAATTTCGCGAGTTAATTCGCGTTTTGACCAGTTTCATACAATTTCGTTCGTTATTTCGCGCTATACACGAGATTTCGCGATTTCAAAATGTGTTTTTTCCATCTCTAAATGATGTAATTCGTCGACAATATTACATTTTAGGCACTAAAAAGGACATTTAAAAAAATTCGCGAATTTCGTTATCACCATTTTTCACTACCTCTAGTAATAGGGCTGGTAACGGGTACCCGCCCGTTCATAAATGCCTGGGTAATGGAACAGGTATCGTTTGACTGTTAACTGTTGCCGCCTGCCGTTAATTCTGTCACTTGTCAGCGCCGATCGTATTGCAAGAGCGGCCGGTTGAAACTTGAGTGTGGTTATGAGTGGTGCGGGTGCCGACTGCCGAGAGAGAGAGAGAGAGGCCTGAGCGGGAGCCACTCTATTAGTTGTAAACAGTCGGACACGTACCGAAGCCCGAGTGCCGAGCCGAACCCGAAACGTGCCTTGCTTGCATCGACAAACAAAGACAGTGTTTGTTTTACTTTGGTTGAGGGTGGTTATTCGGAGTTTTGAATTAAAGCGCAACACACATGCGTATTGCGGAGTGCGGACAATGGGGAAAACTTCTAAAGTGTGGGCCTATGCCAAGCGTGTAAATGACAGTAGTGCGAAGTGCAACTTGTGCGATACACCGTTAAGTGCTAAAGGTGGTAACACCAGCACTATTCGCCACTATCTCGTGGGAACGCATCAAATTGACATTGAAGGTAAGGGCAGCACTAGCAACAGCACACCAAGTGTTGCATCATTTTTTGGCGCAAAACCAAAGTTAACCAAATCGAGAAAAACTGAAATCGACAGAAAAGTGGCTGCATTTATTGCACAGGACGGCAGGCCTATTACTATTAGTATAGTGGAAGGCAACGGATTTCGTAGTCTCGTAATTTTTTTAGAGCCTGACTATGTTCTCAAATCACGTAAAACTACCACAGCATTGATAAAGGAGCGATACGCGCAAGGGGTTGCAGAACTAAAATCATTGTTGGAGAAAGCACAGTATGTCGCGTTTACGACGGATATGTGGACATCCTTACAGAATATTGCATATATGTGTGTAACAGTACATTGGCTCGACGCCGAGTGGCAGCTACACTCAGCTGTTTTGCAGACACGAGAATCGCCCGAGCGACACACGGGGCAAAATATTAGTATTCGGTTGGTGCAAACTGCAGATGAATGGAATATACCCGTTGACAAAATCGCAGCCACAGTTCATGACAATGGTTCCAACATTAACCTGGCTGTAGATCTTCTAGATGATTGGCCAGACCAACGATGCTTCGCACACACGCTGCAGTTGGTCGTCGCCGCTGGCCTTAAAGTTGTAGCTGTAGATAAAATGCTCGGCGCCACTAGGCAACTAGCTGCGCACTTTAAACGCAGCACGGTTGCAGCACAGTCGTTGCGCGAAAAGCAGGATGCTTTAAAGTTTAAACAATCAGGACACGGACGAAAAAGTGTCTGAAATAATAATTGATTGTTCTACAAGATGGAACTCTACGCTGGACATGTTAGAAAGGTTAGTGAAGCTGCGCTGGGCCATTGGGGCAGTCCTGTCCGATCCATCGGTCACACAAGGCAATCTCGCTTCTACAGTAAGATCTCATTAATTCGAGCACCCATAATTCGAAAAGCTGTGTAATTCGTAAAATAACTCAGTTCCCTGCCAAGAGTATGGGAACATACATGTTAAAGGATCTGTTTAAATCGAAATTTCGATAACGTGTAATTCGAACAAATAATTTCCCCTGTCATTAAAATACCCTTCATAATTTGCATGATAATTCGAAACAGTTTTAAGCAATCGCGTAATCCCAACGACTGCAAACCGCCGTCAAAGCTTTGTCGCCGTGTAGATATTTGCCTCCTATCGTTCTGTACTGTCTGCCGCCCGCATCTCCCCTCACTATCCCTAGTCTTCAGCGCAGGCGGTACGTGTTACTTTGTCCTGCCCACTTCCCCTCGCCGCTACCGAGCTAAGAATAGATTCTACAGTGAAACAAGAAAAAAAACAACAAATGCGAGAAAACACAAAAAGAATTTTAAAAAACATCTTTTACTATCTGAAAAATATTTATTTATGTCTAGGCCTATCAGAAAAACATTGAAAAATAAACACACAGGCCCTGTCCTCACTTGAGTGATAGGCCCTACCTCCCTACCACTTCAATAAAAGGCCATTTCAAAATCATTAACCTGACCGTTCGTTATCCTTGCCTTCCGAAGAGATCGTAATCTTTCAGCTGTGGCAGTGACACAAGATCATGACGCTCGCTTCAACGCTGTACAGATCGTTAAAAAAACATCACTCATGTTTACTTAAAACATTACTGGAATTGATTGATCAGGCCTACTTCAAGATCGATTTGATTAGGAAAGTTTTGCAAAAATTCTTTAAATAAAGATAGTTTCACCCTGTATCACAACGCGAGACGTACCAATAACCAATTGATTGTGTAGGCCTAGAACAATGTTATGTTTTGCAACTGTGTGTAGATGGTCATCTTCACAGTTTCGACTGTTCTTCTGACCGTCATTACTCGTCTTCTGGTTATTCAACGCTAAATCAAGTTGAATATTACGTACGTAGGCGAATGGTGAAAAAGAAACAACGTCATATATCATCGTAATAAACGTCGTCTAAGCGGTTATCTTTGGTCTGAGCCTAGGCCTAGAACAAAGATGCAATTCTTCCTAGAAGTGCGATCTTTATGCGCACGCGCACCGTTGCGCGCAACAGGCGGAGTCTAACTTAAAGGCTGGTGCAAACGCGCGATTTCGTCAGCTGCATGGCTGGTACAAGCGCCGGAAGAGCCAAATACGCGATCGCATCGGTTTTTCTTGGGGTTTGCGTATCGGAAATATTAAAAACCAATTGTTACGATATTATTTCTGAAAATAACGAACGATTGATGCAGGAAGGTATAACAAGAAATAAAATAATTTTTTTATTTTATTTTTTATTTGTATGGATAATTTGAATTTGGATAATTCGAATTGGCAATTTTGAGGTCCCTTGATTTTCGAATTAACGAGGTTCTACTGTACTCAAGAAATGACCGACGAGAACTGGGCTCTCGCTCAAGCAATCATTCCTATATTGAAACCATTCAAGATAGCAATCATATCCTTCGCTTTCATCTGTCTATCCTCACTTTTATATAATTTCAAATAACATTGCTGCGACTCAACCAGGGGAACACTCTGCTATTAAGCAATGTCGAAAAATAATATCTGACGAGCTGAAACGTCGCTATTATCCCAGATTATATAGCACTAATAATACAGCAAAGGCCGCTGTATGCGATCCGCGCTATAAACTTCTAAGATTTTTCGAGGCATCAACTCGAAACGAGACATACGCTGCTGTACAATCCGAGCTGTAGACCGTCGAGATGTAGGCCTCGAGTCCAAGTCCGACAACGAATCCGATACTGAGCCATTGGCGAAGAAATCAAGACGAGCTCGGGACGGTGGAGAGGAAGCTGGAAATATCTTTGAAGATTTGGCTGCACTGTGTTCTGTTGACGCTGCTGCTCCTAGAAATAATGAACTGACGGCCTACTTGTCCGAGACTGCACTGAGGGTCAACGCGTACATTTTGCTGTATTGGCAAGATAACTAGGGCCTACAACCGTTATCCAAAACTCGCTTCTCTTGCGCGTAAATATTTATGCATTCCAGCAACATCTGTTCCATCTGAAAGTGCATTCTCAACAGCTGAACATATAGTCAACAGGAAACGGGCCTCTCTGGCGCCCGAGACCGTGGACATGCTTATATTTCTTAACAGAAATTGGAATGTTTGCTTTGATAAATAAGTGATATCAACAAAACAAAATGTCAAAACCAGAATTCAAAATGTTTTGAGTGTATTAAAAATCAAAATCAAAATCGATATTTTCATTTTTCGATTCATTATTAATTTTATTGGATGAGCGAAGCGAAGACTTCAATTTCACCGACCCCCAAAAAAATTTAGCTCGGGTGTTTATTTTTTAATTTTTTTTATTTATTATTTTTTTTGTCTTGTTTGTTCGTTCTCTACCGGGCAAACGGCATATACGATCTTGATGAAAATTTGAGGGGACCTGCGAAATCTCTGAACTTAGACTTGCTACGTTTTTGGGTACAATGGAAGAAATATTTCTCATGAATATCGTACTTTTACGATTTTTTTTTATTTTTAGTGCGATATTTTCGTGACATTTGGGCCAATTCTGTCCAAACGGGTGGGGCTACAACGTTCATATTATACATGGACATTAAGGTTATGGTGATGAAGTAGGCCTACATTTAAAAAAAAAAAGTTGAAAAAGTTAACCAGAATCTATAGAAATAAAGCTTTTAATATAAGTTTTTTTATTTTTTGTGCAATATTTTCGTGCCATTTGGGCCAATTGTGACCAAACGGGTGGGGCTACAACGTACATAATTACTAGGAAAACGCTCAGTTGGACGCGTTGTTGAGCGAGCACCGGTATGTGCAACATGACCCGAGTACGACATTCCCATAAGGCCCACCACACAGTGTAGGCCTAACTGGATATTGACATTGTAGGCCTACACTTTATACTATTCCAACGTCTTTGCATTGTACTAATTCACGTCATGCCTTCTAAAGTGTATCTTTGTATCTTCACGGCCTCCTTAATTTTTTAACATCATTTTTCGAATTATGATTACCAATAAGTCTTTAAGGTCTTGACCGATTTAGCTGAAAATTTGTAAAATAGGAGAGAATGTTGTACTTATTGACCCTGCAAAATTTCATAACGATCGGAACATTTTTATTTTTTTATTTTTTTATTTTATTTTTTATTTTTTATTACCAACGATCGGATTTTGTTCAAAAACTATACAGCAACCCGCCTAGGTGGTATGTACATGTGTAAAAAATTTCAGGTCGATCAGAGAAACGGTGCGACCTGTATCGAAGCAGTAACAGAAAAAAAAAACAAAAAAAAAACAGACATTCGAGCCATAAGAGTCAAGTGGAGACGCTCGCTACGCTCGCTCAATTATACATGGACATTAAGGTTATGGTGATCTACCTTTTGATAGAAAAAGTTGAAAAAGTTAGCCAGAATCCATAGAAATAAAGCTTTTAATATAAGTTTTTTACGGTATATAATACCAATTGACAAGTAACAATAGAAACTTGACAACAATCTCCTACAATGCGTAGGCAGCAAAACAAAGCACTTGCAAAAGTAAAGATATCCCACGCAAACTAAAAACTAAAAAAAAACTCATCCATCAACGCGGCGGGACTTGCGCGTTTTCCTAGTTATTTTCACATACCTAGCTAAAACTTAATTCTTCAACTAGGCCTACTGTATGTTTCTTGTTTGCACTTTGGTTGGTGGTTTAATTTTGTCAGTATATTCGGATTTAAAAGCAAAGTGGCTGACATCTGGTGAGCGAAACGCGAACCCGCCGGAGTAGCATTAAGTTGAGATATGGCCGCTTATAAGTATGTTTTCTTATGGCACTTGCAATGGATCACGACTGAAATAAACACTCAATAAAGACAAAACTACACCACCAACTTATGAAATTGAGTTTGTTAGTCTAACTCTAGTGGAATATCTGTAGCCACATCGTATACATCCTAGATAGGAAACTGTTAGTGAAAATAAGCGTGAAAGTTGAACTTCAGGGACGATAACATTTCACGTAACCCGGAGTAGAGTAGGATGTTTTCGTCGGTATAATCGGAGAAAAAATATTGTAGGGGACGTTTAAATAGTATAAGATTATATTTAAACTATCTATGAATGAAATAAAATTGCAAGATTGTTAAAAACACATGATGATGGAGCATCAGCTTGTCATGAGTTCGTTCATTTCTAGGCCTACAAGTGGGCGTGTGTATACACACAGCTCTCAATGTAGGATGTTTTCGTCAGTTTAATCGGGGAAAAAATATTGTAGGGGACGTTTAAATAGTATAAGATTATATTTAAACTATCTATGAATGAAATAAAATGGTAAGATTATTAAAAACACGTGATGATGGAGCATCATAATTGTCATGAGTTCGTTCATTTCTAGGCCTACAAGTGGGCGTGTGTATACACACAGTGAGGATGTTTTCGTCAGTTAAATCGTGAAAAATACTGTAGGTGACGTTTAAATAGTGTAACATTATATTAAAACTATCTATGAATGAAATAAAATTGCAAGCTTGTTAAAAACATGCGATGATCGAGCATCAGCTTGTCATAAGGTCGTTCATTTCTAGGCCTATAAGTGGGCGTGTGTACACACACACCACATAAATCATTTTGTTTGATATTTTTGAGCCTGCTCGGCAACTTATATTATATAAAGTATAAACTAACGCTGGTCAATACCAATAATATTACGCCCATGGAGAAAAGATTCTGATAACAATTTTGAGCACGAAATTGTTTCTCATACAGATCTAGGCGTTCCATAGGAGGGCCTAGGCCCTAGCTGCGAGTTTCCGAGTTTAGCACCACCAACGACGTACGTTAGGTTACGGGAAACTGCTTTTTCCGAATAAATGGGTTAACGAAATGGCTGTAGGTCTAGTCTATTAGAAATTAGATTACACGGATGCAAGTAGAATAATTTCCTATAATTTTGTCACACATGGCCCAGAACTATCTGGTTTTGTAGGAAATCAAATCGGGACCGATCGGGAAAAGTAGGCCTAAATTGACTCTTCGGAAAAGGAAATAAATATATTTCAATGAGTTGCAGGATGACTTTGAACATCACAACAGGCTAACTAATGTCACAACATTAATGTACACCCTAATTACATATCACAACATTCACCAACGATTGATTATTGAGCATTCAAATCGTCAGTTTATACACAGCTGCTTAGGGAAGGACTACTCCTAATGCTACTCCGGCCGGCCATGATGCACGTTACGCCCACCGACAGTGCTGCCCCTGGATTTCACTTTAAACGCGTATAGACCTAGGCTTGGCCTATATTAGAATATTACATTTATTTTTAATCCTGAACTGAACAGTGAAAGTGAACACTGACAATTTAAGTTTTTAATTATTATTTTATGATATAAAGTATAAACTCACTTCATCAATCATCATCATAGGCCTAGGTCCACTCTATTATCAACATTCCACAGCTTATCACTTTATGTAGGCCTAAGTATAATTAATTACTTTGCTATTTCTGCTGTGACAGACTTAACTGTGAACTGTACTGTGATTTTGTGAATGTGATTATTTATACAATAAATACAAATAGTGAGCTACTCAACCAGAAGATGTTCATTCTTAAAAATTGAACTAATTACGTAACACAATAAAAATTAAAAAAAATTAAATGAAATTTGTGAGAAAATTTTAAATGCCGGGGAGTCATTTTCACAGATTTGCACAGCCCTAGTTGGTAATGGGGGCACATAAGACAACACTCTTAGGAGAAATAAGACAAATAATTTTTCCAGGTTTATGGATTAGGCCCACTGAAGTGTTAATTAACCTCCATGAACATGTAACTAACTACTGCCTCACATTAATGACTATTGACTCGTGCCTCAGCCTGATTTTCTTTTCATTATGTTTTATATTGTTTATAGGGTTTGAGCAAAGTTTATGAATCATTGAACACGTTGCGCAAACAACAAGATGTTTATCAGGAGCAGATCAAACAGATCCACGTGACTGAGAAGGAAGCGACCGCCAACGTTGACCGAGTTCTAGCCGAGCTCGAAGAGTCTGGCCTAGCTGACCAGCTGAGCGAAAACCTCGCCATGCAGAAGCTACAGGTAGGATTGTCTAACAGCCACATGTTTCACTCACGACCACCTCTTGGACGTTTTCACGTCAAATTATCATTTCTATACAGACTAATATGTACAGCCAGGGTCATATATAAATCAAGAGGTCTGAAAGATACCTCTTTCACCGACATCTCGTGGTCAACTCTTGGTGCCATTATGTATATCGCCCTGTGAACTGCATTATCGATCAATGGAAGTTCCCTAGACTATTTGATGTTATTAATATTATTTAGGAGGCTTTGAAAGACTCTTGGTCAACAAAATAGTCAATATCTAGAAGGCAGTCAGAAGAAAAATATAATTTTATCAAAACAAAAGCATAAAACAAACTTTGGTCACAGTATAACCCATCTCTTACAGTAGCGAGACTTGCTAGCAAAACACGCTGTCAAACCGACACGCGCGCCCCCAGCGAAGGTACGAGCACTAAAGTGAACTAACGATGACAGTGCCACGGCAGTGACTTTTTGATCTGAATTGAAAACGATGTCATTTTTTGCACTATTATGACGTGATAATACTGCTACAGCTGGATATGAGCTGGATATAAGTTTCGTCTGACGTTATTATTTTTTTTACTGATAATAATATGATGACATACATATTATGTATGTCGTTTTCAAAGAAAGCCTACGGTCTAGAGCCTAGCCTAGGGCCCCTAGGCTAGGCCTAGGCACCAGGTATTAGTAATGTAGGTTATAATGGTTGATACATAATATAAAAATTACCATCATTACTTGCAGTTGTTTTGACTGCAATTTAAATAGCCTAGGCTAGGCCTAGCCCTTGCAAAATATGATTAGCTTCACATTCTTCGGCATTCGTCAATTGTTTGTTGTTTACATTTTTAGTTCACTCAAAATGACTCGTACTTTGGCCAGGTCGCGCTAGTGTAGCGGCAAGAAGCTCTATCTATACATGTCGCTACGTAGGTTACCTACACGGAGAGCGGTAGAGATATTATAGCTTTCCTGACTGGGCGCACCGCCGTCCACGATTTGTATGTTGTAAAGCACCACTTTTAGATGGCGGATGCTTTTAGTTCACTCAAAATGACTCGTACTTTGGCCAGGTCGCGCTAGTGTAGCGGCGGTACGCGCAGCCGACCACGACAGCAAATCACTCTGCAGGCAGTGCATTGAAGTTTCGCTACTGTAAGAGATTGTTATACTATGCTTTGGTGGTTTGCAAATAAGACTTGACAGCTAAGATAGAATTATTCGAAATTAACTAGAAACTAAGGCAAATATAAGAACTAAGGCATAGTCTTAATGCTATGCCTAGGCCAAGGTATCGATATATAATGCTCCCTTTACATTCCGTATTATATTTCTTCTAGGCTTGATAGTTTCTCTGGTGAATAGAGAATTTTCCTTTGACATTAGCAGCCATGTTTCTTTTTTACGTCGATAATGCAGTTCACAGGGCGATATAAATAATGGCACTGAGAGTTGACCACGAGATGTCGGTGAAAGAGGTATCTTTCAGACCTCTTGGTTTATATATGACCCTGGCTGTACATTATATATACGTAGTAATTTTATTTTTAGATTGTTGATGTGGATCGTCAAAGTGAGCCCCGTTAGAAAACAATCGTTATGGCCTTAGCCGCTTGCGTAGAATAATGTTTACTGCAAGTTTTGGTGTTGGTTAAAATTTTTAAAAATATCAACAAAATTTATTTGTAGGCCTACTGTATTGACCCAAATATAGCACGATCTTGAATACGTATAACTAGGGACACCGAATTTTCGTGAATGGTTTTTGCACGAAATTTTAAAAAACACAACTCTAAGTATTTTTGACAACATAGGAACATGTTTTGAGGTTAGAGGAGGCATTTTGCGTTCACGAAGTTTCGCGAATTTTAGCTATTTTATGTTTTCACACGAAATAGACCAAAAAGAAGATTATTCACGAAATTATGCGCAAAATTCTCACTTTTTTTAATAATTTGAAGCAAATTTGCGTATTTTCGACGATCAAAACAGTCAATTTCTCGTGTATCACGCCCACAGCTAGAACGGTCGTGTCGAGCTTCGAGAGTTGCCTAATTTAGATCGATTAGTCGAACCCACGAGTCGCACTCGCACCACGTGACCAAGGTCGAATGCACGTCCGCGACTAGTCGATATACGCGCAACGCACTTCGGAATAGGCCACATTTGGCTTCACTTCGTAACAGAATTCGTTTTTCTTGCATTTTCGTTGCATTAAAGTCAAAATGCCAAAAGTTGTAAGCATTTTTGTCCGTGAATCGGAGTTTCAAGAACATGGATTTTACGCCTCCATCCTAGGCCTAGGCCCAATATAATTCGTTCACGTAGGCCCTAGGCCTAGGGCTAGCCCTAGATGTGCTTAAAATCCATTGTGGTCCTAGGCTTGGCCTAGACCCCAGATAATTCCTTGTTGCTTACCTTTTAAAGATGCGTGCTTAAAATTTCCTTTAGGCCTAGGCCCTAGTGTAGCTAGCTAGAGTAAGCACCTTAAAGGTTGGTTTATGATTGACGTCAACGTGGGGAGACGTGAATGGAAACGGAAAGCGGGGCGTTTACGATTGACGGGAATCGGTACAACATCTGTCGGCCCACCGCCGTCTGGATGCATGTAAAGGTACAAATATCCAGACGGCGGGGTGTCGGCCACTACGAGTTGTTTACAAGTTGCCTAGCTAGCCTACGGTCCTAGGCTAGGCCTAGCTTGGCGTAAATTATTCATTTCTTTTGCCACTGATTTCCACGCATTTTCTTTGTAGTCTGTACGCCTGTATATATTCAGGCCCTTAGCATAAATAATGCGATAGCGCTGGATGGTCTCAATAAGCTTGGCGTCGTCCATCATTTTGTTGGTTATATTTTCATGACAGTTGCAGACAGCCGAGCAGTGCGTTTATTTGCGCATGCGCGTAGCCCTTTTCACGTCGACGGCGCGGCAACCAAGCCGCGAAAGTTGGGACTTGACGAACTTTGGCCGCTCCGTTCTCCATTCCCGTTCACTTCCCGTCAATCATAAACGCTAAGCTGTGAATGCTATGTGTTATCTTTCGCGTTCACGTCTCCATTCACGTCTCCCCACGTTGCCGTCAATCGTAAACCGGCCTTTAGGCCTAGCTAGGCCCTAGGCCTACTAAATTTCATACAACCATGGATTTCCTTGTCAGAAAAATTGCATTTTACAATGTAGCCTTCAACCTACTTTAAATAAAGTACATTATTATTTGTTTGCAATTGAAAAAAAGTGGATTTTTATTTACCGTTATTTACCATATTGTCAAGTTTTTGCACCGTTTTTGCCTATTTTATATACCGAAATGAACTGTTTTTATTTACCATTTTTCAGTGTCCCTACGTATAACACAACTCCCAATTTTTCAAAGTCATTTCAAGAAAAATATATAATAATATCAGACCCCTATTCCAACATGCGTCGGGTCGGGGGGTGAGGAGACTACGGTTTATCATTGCTTGCTAGCCAGGCTCAGCACCTCATCTTCATCGCTGTCTGTTAAGACCAGCATTTCCACTAGTTAGCTCCATTTCTTTCTGTCTTCCCAGAGATTTTCTTCATTCATTCATTCAAGAAATTTTTTAAATTAAATTAAAATGTACAACAAGCATTTTTATTTGTACACTCTTTCAACAAAACATTTTGAATAGGTAATGTTAGGGCATAGGTCAATAATATTAACAGTGAGGGCCAAGCACAAGCTCACATAGGCCAACCATAGTTCACCAGTCTCAATGATATTTAACAGTGAGGGGCGAGGGCCAAGCACAATCTCTCACAGGCCAACCATAGTTCACCAGTCTGATTTAGGGATGACCGGATGACATCAATTCCAATCGATCATTGTGACCTAAGAATCGATTCCCAAGAAAAACTTTAATTGTACGCGCAGTTATTTTGGTGGTCATTTTCCGCGGAGCCCGTGATGACGTCACCCGCCCGCCTCATGCTGAGTGGGGAGGTGGGGAAGCGCCGATGTATTGCGGGTGGCCTATGTTCTAGTGATGACATCGGGTACTCGACACCTACCCGACTCCTTGGTTGCTGTGTCAGATATTGGCGGTTTGTTTGAAGTTGGACTTGGACGCCGCTCATAGCATTGGATTTCTGACTTCTGTTGAGTTGCGCACAGCTGGTGCTTTACTCCTTCCCCGTCCCCCTCGCCTACGCACTAGCGTGGGAGTGGTCCTCCGTAGCAACGGACTCAAGGCCATTCTAGCGCTCAGTGACGGGCCATTCAAACTTACACTAGCGATGTGTTTATGGAACTGTTGAAGAGTAGGCTTAACTCAAATTGTGACGTAACAATTGTAATTTGTTAAATCATTGCGTTTAAATGAATTTTTCAATGTTTCAAAGCGGGAATTAAAAAATTTGCAAAATCAATAATTTTATTCTTATACATACCCTAGTAGGTAATTAATTAACAAAAACCATCGACGTCCACACAAAACAATGGATGTCGAAATATACTCCAGACATCGATAAAACTTTTTCTCGATAGAACAAGAACACACACTTAAAAACAATTAACCAAGGTCACTTGCACAAAAACAATTAACAATTGCGAATTTTTGAGTCACACTTCCTGACTCTTCCTCAAGTAGAGGCTAACTGACGTCCGTGCGGTCTTCTCTCTTTGGGCTGGCTGGCAGGTACAATGTTGACAGGGAGGGGGTGGCTGCGCGCTCTGTTGACCTCTGGACGAACTATTGGGATCCACATGGGGTGGAAATCAAACGACGGCTGGCTGGGGGGGGGGGGGGCTGCATGCCATCACAGCAGCCTCCTTTATTTTTCTCGTGAAGACTTCTTTTTCTGATAGAAGGGCCGATGTGTTGTTCCACATGATCATGTGTGAAGTTTCCTCCACATGAGTTTGCGATAAGGGAATTCTGTGCATTGGAAGTTACGTTGCGTTCGTGCTCTGTCAAACGGACGTTGAGGGGGCGTTTGGTTTCACCAGGCAATGTAAGTCCTGTCACAATCACACGGGATTTTGTAAACAACGCTTCGGGCTTGCTAGACGGTATTATGGGGTTTGGTCTTACACAGTTGCTTACGAAGAGTGTCGGAGGATTTAAACACTGTCCGAACGTTGAACCTATTAGCTATGCGCCGGAATTTCTCGGAGAATCCGGGAATGTAATTCGATGTCGATGCCCAGCCTTACAAACAACAAAACAAATAATAAATATAAATAACAAGATAAGAAGTAATGTAATCAGAAAAGAACTGGGGACTCGAGAGATAGAGGTTTAAACTAGGAAGAGAGCATCTAAGATGGTTTGGACATAATGAAAAGGATGGGCAGAGATAGAATTCCAAGACGAGAATTTGAAGCGGCAGAGGAGGGGAAAAGAAGAGTAGATAGATAGATAGATAAGGGTCTTTATTGTAAGGCGGGATTAAGGCTAGTGAAGCCTTATCTTCCATCCAACCTTATACTAATAATAATAATAATACATTTGATAATGAAGAGAACATTACATGATTATATAAAATATTGAAATAATACATTAAATACATTATGGTAGCATTATTGCAAAGTTAAAATTTTCTAGGTGTATAGTAATGTTATGCAAATTATGAATTTTGAATCGATTTATGCAAATCTTCAATAGTTTAAGAAACATTCATTCATCCATTCACACAAAGTACAAAATTAATATAGCTTTAGACATTGTGTGCAGAAATACAGGTGAGCAGGAGCAGGTTGTGGTATGCATTACTCAATCATTAATTTAACAAAGGCTGTAGCGGCTGATGTTTATAGCTATTAATTAATTATAATTACTCAAGTAATGTTGATGTACTTTATGCTTGAAAGTGTCGTAACTAATTCCGTAAACATCCCTGATGCTCGTTGGGAGAGTATTCCAGACTCGAATAGCGTTTATTGTAAAAGAGTGGTCAAGAAGATTGGTTCTATGGGTTGGAAATGTTAACTGAGTACCTGATCTAGATCTAGTGTTGAAGGTATGGTTTGAGAATAGGTATTGAAAATTAGATGCTAGGTACGAAGGTGTTGATGTTGAGAGCAGACGATGAACAAGGGAAATCGAGTGTAGATTTCTACGGTCATTTAGACGAATCCACGCAAGATTTTTGAATCCAGGGGTAATATGATCATATTTTTTTATACCAAAGATGAAACGAACACAGGCATTTTGAGCTCTCTGAAGACGAATAGAGAGGTCTTCAGTAAGGTCATTGTACACAACGTCGCAATAATCAAAATGAGGCATGACGAGGCTTTGTACGAGCATTGTTTTTAATTTGTTGGGAGGAAGTTTTTTAAACGGTTTAAAGAGTGTAAAGATGCGTAGGTTTTCTGACACACGTGTTTGATATGTTCGGTCCAGGTCATGTCATCTGTCATAAAGAGTCCCAAGTTTCTAAAATGACGCTGAAAAGGTATAGTAGTATATAAGGTGTAGGAAGGCCAAGAGAGAAATGGGAAAGATTAATTCAAGAAGACGTTGGAAAACGAGATGAAGTGTGGGAGCATGTGGCAAGAGTAAAGCTGTGGGAGGACAGAAGAGAGTGGAGTAAATTGGTGGAGAGGAAGGAGTCAGATGATGAGGAAGAAACACTTGAGTCTGGCAAGCTTAGTATCTACAGTTTCATGCCCTAGAAAAATGGTTGAAAACCACCACTCTACCCGACATGAATATACTGGAACTGAGTTATAATGATTATTATTGAAAAACGCTTAAGTCCCGCCGCGTTGATGGATGAGCGTTTTTGTAAGTTTTTAGTTTGCATGGGACCACTTTTCCTTTGCAAGTGCTTTGTGAATGCATTGTAGGTGATTGTTGTCAAGTTTCTATTGTAGGTACTTTTAATTGTTATTATAAACCTAAAAAAACTCATATTAAAACATTTATTTCTATGGATTCTGGCTAACTTTTTCAACTTTTTCTTTCAAAAGGTACTACATCACCATAATCTTAATGTCCATGTGAAATATGAACATTGTAGCCCCACCTGTTTGGTCAGAATCGGCCCAAATGTGACGAAAATATCGCACTAAAAATCGAAAAACACATAAATTAAAACCTTTCTTTCTATAGTTTCTGGCTAACTTTTTCAACTTTTTCTTTCAAAATGTACTACATCACCATAATCTTAATGTCCTTGTGAAATATGAACATTGCATGTCCATGTGAAATATGAATGTTGCAGCCCCAAACGTTTGGTCAGAATCGGCCCAAATGTCACGAAAATATCGCACTAAAAATCGAAAAAAATCGTTAAACGTACGATATTTATGAGAAATATTTCTTCGATTGTACCCAAAAACAATACAGTTCAACAATAAAAACAAGTTCAGAGATTTCGAAGGTCCCCTCAAATTTTCGTCAAGATCAGATTGCCGTTTGCCCGGTAGAGAGCGAAACAGACAAAAATACAAACAAAAACTTGAGCAAATTTGGGTCAGTGAAAAAATACAAAATTGACTACGAAAAAGTCTTGAGCCATTTTCAGAAAGCAAGGGAAAACAAACACGCATCGAATTGTTGGAAAATCTCTCACTACCATATCCCGCGCTGAAGCTCTCGTCGCAAGATTAATCCTAGGAAAGAAAGAAGATAGCCCAGGAATAACAATCCTATGGGTCGTGATTACGAAATTTCGTGAATCGGTTGAAATATGATTGCATCGCGAATTCTTCTTCTACACCCAACCATCTTTGTCAGTCATCTGTGAGTGTGAGGTATGGTTGGATCGTAACGCGCATCTCGTACTGCGCAGACGGCAGTGCCCCAAGATTTTCATTCGCATCTTTCTCTCTTTGCACTCTACTTGTGGCATGGTGGCGTCGACTCGCCGAGACGACGGAAGCACGTGATAGGCTTACAACGCGCTCTGGTCCATCAACCTCCAGTTTACTCTTTAGCCAGCGGGCACGCTCCGCGGAAAAGACGCGCAACCCCGTAAAGCGCGTAATTTAAACTGGTGATTAGCCTAAAAAACGCCGCGAAATATACCCCGATCTTAAAATCTGCCTCCGGTAAGTTTCTGGAACCGGGTACCCGGGCTACCCGGTACCCGATGTCATCCCTATTTCAAACCAAGGTTCACTTTCTAGTTTATTAGGAGGATGCAGGAATTTTGCATTGAGTTATTAGATTACTACTTATTATGAAACAAACTCTGTAATTTTGCATTAAAATTATTTTAGTAGGCCTACGCACCGATGCTAATTTCTAAGAATCAGTGATCTTGTGTATTGGCAAATCGGCAATGCCATCCCAAGTTCAAAAGATTATGGTGATTCCGGTAACATAAACAAAATCCTGCAATTTTCAAAACATCCTCCCAGAAGAACATTTTTATCGACTCTTACACTGTTTGATGGCACCCATAGTGGAGCATCTAGAACACAAACGAGCACTGCCCATCGAAGATGGGAACGCTAAAGGAAGCTTCCAGCAAACAATTTGCCTTCATTTAATTTACATAACGATGCGAGAATTTTTCTGAAAGCTATTTGATGTTTGTCTTGGACGGTGCTCTGGATAACCTCGGCTAAGGCTGATACCTGTTACATCAATAGCCAATATGAATTACTATAGTAGCCTATGTCTATAATTTACAACTAAGAGGGGCTATAACCCCAAAAAATTATTTTTTATTTTTACCACATATAATCTTTAGCATAATAATAATAATAATCATCATAACTCAGTTCCAACTATGTCGGGTTGAGTGGTGGTTTTTCCACCATTATCTAGGGCAGTGGGTCCCAACCTTTTTCATCCTCACGGACCCGGCAAAATGATAAAGTGAATTACAGGCCGTTGCCGGCTACAAGGGGTCTGGGTCGCAGGTCCCCAGCCGGCGGAGGCGAAATTTTTTTGCGTGTTTTTCATGTTTAAACGATCTGATCAAAAGGTAGACGAAGGGAACAGGCAAAACCGGAAGACAATGTTCACATGAAACATCATTCAAATCACCGTTTAAAATATATTAATAAATTAGCTAAATTATCGTTGTTAAACTTTTATTTGAGTTAACTTAGGATTGCGCATTTACATCGTGGTTGTTTTCTCCTCTACGCTCGGGTTTCCGCGCAACAGCCCTCAAAGTGTCCCCTCCTATAACAATATAATTGAGTCTCCATCCCGAGTACAGGTAAAATAATAAGTTTAAAAAACCAAATTTTTTGAATTTTTACACATTTTTAAATATCAAAATTATCAACAAATCACAACAGCACTTCGTTGGACCGGTAGCAATTAGTCCGCGGACCACCGTGGTTTGGGAACCACTGAGTCAGGGCCATGAAACTGTAGATCTAAGCTTGCAGACTCAAGGTGTTTCTTCCTCATCATCTAACGCTTCCTCTCCCCTAATTTACTCCACTCTCATTCTGTCCCTCCCACACTTGACTCTTTCACATGCTCCCCACGTTCATCCTGCTTTTCCGTCTTCTTGAATTAATCTTTCCCTATTTTCTCTCTTTGGTCTTCCTACTCTTTTCTCCCCCTCATCCTCCCTCTGTCCGCTTCAAATTCCCTCGTCTTTGGAATCCTATCTCTTTCCCTCCTTTTCATATGTCCCAAAACCATTTAGACTTTCTCTTCCTAGCTATAAACCTCATCTCTTCAGTCCCCAGTTTCTTTTCTGATTACCTTACTTCTATCTTGATCCTATCTATGTAACTACCTTGAGCTTCTTAAAAACTTCATTTCTGCTGCTTCCAAACACGCTGACTGACTCTCTTCCCTTTGTGTTCCCACTGCCGCATGTTTACTGCCCCATAGTTAGTAGAGGTACAAATTGCTTTTTGATATATATATATGCCTTTTATATATATATCCTTTTATAATATGGTCGGGGGAGGATATCTAATATATAATTAGCATACGATGGCCCGATGCGAGTGGCGGCCCATTGTCTGTCCCTTTTGATCTGAAGAGTGTTTTTATCTTGGAGGGGATCTCTTTGTGGGCAACGCTTTTGAGCATGGACTGTTTTTCTCAACCCAGCAGCTATTACCTCACTACTCTTTTAGATTCATAGATGAATTTCTTTCTGATTTGACCCATGGTGTGAATGCTGATAGCCTAGGCTGTTTCTTAACAATCTCAACGCATGTCTCAAGTCCCCGTTAACTTCAACGTGGACCTTATCCCCGCGTCTCACGTCACCTTTTTGGACTTGGACATCTTCCCTCTATGAAGGCACCTTAGTACCAAGTCCACTTTAAAACGACCAACAGTCCCAGTACTTGCACAACAGCAGCTTGTCACCTACAACCTACACCAAACATCCCACTTTTTCGTTAGCATGTGTTGCAGACTGCATCTGCTCTGCTGACCCCAAAGGGCTTTCATACTATTTTGACAGAATCACTAACGCGTTTTATGTACTCGGAGGGTGACGAACGGGACGTGGGTTCGATCAGCGGATTTCTCCAGCCGCAAACCCCAGAAGACCCAGGTGGCCACACGAACACAGGCGCATCACCCCTAGTGACTCCTGGGCCCCGGGGCTGCCGAGTCTTCATTAAAACGGGCATAAATCAGAGTGGACGGCCCATCCTTGAAGCTGCCGCCAAGACCTCATCATCTGCCATTAAAGATACCTGTCCTTCTTCCGACACCACCTAACAGAGGAGATTCGCTTAATCAAACGGACCCCCACTAGGCCTCCAAACTCGTTACGCAGAGAGCTCCTCCAACAGGATCTACCCTGCAACCGCCCTAGGTTTAAAACCTGCCCTTTCATCACCTACCAAGACATTCACTGCTGAAGCCACAGGGGTCCATCTACCCATCCATCACCACACAGCTGAATCCAGCTCCCAACGTTGGTCTACCATCCTAGTGCAACTCAGTGTCCGGCAGAGTATGTAAGGCCTCACCAGTCACCACTAATGAACTGACAACCATAGCTTTGTTGTTTTGTCCTGTACCCAGGTTCACATATTTACTCCTGGAATCGTCGATGTACGTCATAAAACAGAAATTAGGAGTAATAAGTACACGTTACCCCAGGTGGGAAAAAAAAACATATTGGCACCCAGTTTGACATTTGAGTAGGCAACGAAGGGCTAGAGCCCTATATACCAACACGATTGATAGGCTATAGGCTTAGGGCCTAACTATATTTTTCAATATTTTTGGCCTAGATAATAGGTTTCTAGTAGCATTGTTGTGCATAATATTGCTAAACGGTCTTTCAAGCAGACCCTGCCTTGTTTTATGTTATGTCGGCCCTGGGCTAGGTTTTTTGCTTAACGGTTGATTAATTGGCATTGTCCCTTTTACGAACGGCCGTGAAGATTCATAAAACATTGGGAAAGATATTGCAACGTCCCGGCTTTTTCCATTTTAACTTCTAGCTTCTTCGTAGCTTCTCACACACCAACCAAGCCCCCCTCACCACTACAAACTTTAAAATGGCGCAATTTTTGTCGTTTAACACCCACTGCGTCCTGCTAAGAAGCAGGTGTAAGTAAATTCTTACTCCATCGCAGTTGTGGAAGCTTCAACTAGGACAAAAAACGTTTCTGGTTTGTGACAGGTACATTTATACCAGGACAGAAAAACGGTTTTTCGTGAAAAACTTTGTAACCTGGTGTAGTTGAAACAGACAAACAACAAAGCTCATATGACAGGCCACCGTCAAAATGTCAAACAGATGGTCCAGACAAACCGTGTGGCCCAGTATTCTTCTGAACAGTCTTTCCTTCAAAGACTGTTTCACGACAGAATCATCAAGGCGCTTCCCCGATGACTGCAGGAAGTTTGAGCTCAGAAACTGGAGCTGTCATCACCAACACATCACCAGATCTCGCGAGCTCCTAAATCTCTGAAACAACAGGTAGCAGGCGTGCCCTGCTCTGCCTCCCCTAGACCTAGTTCCATCTGCCACCATCCACCGACAGCGCCTTCATTGTACATACCAATGCTAGCTTTAGAACTACTGTTTTGTATCTCTACTCACGCTGAGTGAAACGACCAAGAGTTGGTCACACGTATCAGCAACTTTGCTACTCAGCTATTTGTGTCTGTGCGACCTAACCTTACGTTTTTTTCAATGTAAGCTGTCGTCCTTCTGTACCTTTCCCCCACTGAAAAACATGTTTTTATTTTTCTTCAATTTACTCAGTTTTAAAGAATTAATTATTTAGTTTAATTGGAGAAGAGTTGACAGGTTTGTTTGCCTCCAGCTCTTCAACTGGGCTTTTATGTCTCTATTCCTTTCTAACTGTCAACTCTACTTCAATCTAAACTAAAGTAAGTGGTAGCCAGTAGGCCTTTTCCACTGTTTGTTAATGATTAATAAAAAATGTATTGTACAAGTCATGTAGTTATTATATCAACATACACAATAACCATTAAACTATAATGGCAATAAAACCCCCCCCAATTTTTAAGCGAAAAAGTTCCCCCCCCCCATCACCTAACGTTCGTGTGTCTGTTTGTTATGGGCACGCGTCTTCCTCAAGCCGGACCATGTGTACCGAAGGCCCGCGTCCTGTAAACTCGGTGTTCCGAGAACGCCTACTCGCCCGGCCCAGGCCAAAGCCTGCCAGCTTCAGTGCACAAGGGTAAGCAGCTTCATTCATTGTAGGGTACACCTACCTTCATTATTGAATGACTTCGGGTTTAAAAGAAACAATGTTATCCGTGCCTAATAGTGAAACCGATTTTTAGAACCGGTTCATCATTGTTTATGGGTGGTTGGTTTTGGTACCCAAAGTCGGTTTCCTATTAAAATACCGGTAGGGGAGAGTGTGGGACACTTGGTACAGGGGGCAACATTGGTACAGTTTGAATTTTTGCCACCCCATGTTTAATTTTCAGGCAGTGTATTATGTTTGATCTAGATGGCAGTGAGAACTCTACCAGCTCCTGAAAACCTGAGCCATTTCCATTGATAAATGGCTAAGTTAGGATATAAATGTAGTTATGATGTGGAAAGTAATACCGGTATTGTACCGAATAGAGGCTGACCCCGAACATAGGCCGACCCCCTAACTTTGGTCATCGAAATTTTAAAAAAAAGGAGTTTTTAATTAAATATTTTTTATTTTTACGCGCCGTTTATTCCTGGGTCTGGTTCCGCGAGCCGTGCCAAGGTCGTTTTCCCCCGCGCGGCCTATTGACGCGGAGCCCGTGATGACGTAAGCAGCTAATACGCAATCTCCAAGCAGACCGGTTCATATCGCCCAGGTGTCTGTTCCACATCATATTTTCACTCCGCAGTAGGCCTGGCATTTAGGCCTGGAGATAGCGTCCGCGTCCCCGTGCCTGCCGTATTGTTTGGCGCAGCGCCATACAGAAGCATTGAACTATAACGTATTTTCCTCTCACCTGCGCTGTAACTGAGTGTTTGAAATTAGCCGCGTCAAAATGCCGATGCTTGAATATAGACCGAGGAGGGATTTTGAGCCCTAAAATTAGTAATGAAAAAAAGGTCGGCCTATATATTCGGTACTGTACAGTCGTTTTGTGATAAACTTTGTAAGGGTTGATTATAAATTATAAATGTTATTGTAGGTAATTCAAGCCTATTTTGGTTTTATGTGAATGACCAGCAATTTAATCTGATTAATTGTAACACATTGCTATGCTGTACACCTAACCTCAATTTTTTTAAATTTATTTCTAAAACAATACCAATGGGTCAGCATTGGTACTACATTGTGGTTATTCATAGTGTTATAAAAAAATCTATCTTAGACCTATGTTGCAAGTCTATCTTAGGCCCTCGTTTTTATATTTACATAGTAAAATAGCATTCTAGTGTAAGCATATAAGCGTTCGTCTATTGTAGAGGCAAACCTTGATCTAGATATTTTCCCCACATAATGTAGTTAAAAGTTAAGCTAATTTTAAGCACCCACCTAATACTAGGGTCTGATACGGTGGACAATTTATTAGCTCATGTATGTAAACCATTATTGACATACATAAAATACCGCCCTATGCTAGGCCTAAACTTGTAATACTGACCAGTAACATGTTGTGTAGCCAATGTGCCCCGCCTATGGGGTACATTGTTACTTTGTAAATAATTTTCTATATTGGATTATTTATTTAGTAGTGGTCACAAATGTGAAAGATGTAAAGTACACATATCATAGTAAAGGGTTGTATTTTTAATACAAAAAAGTCTCATTCCCAAATTTTCACATGTAGTGTAAAAAAATTGATGTCCCCCCCCCTCCCCTACCTACCCTATGCTACACTAACCCTGCTGTTTTTTGTGACTTTCCCCCTTTCCTATCTCTCAGCTAACCTACTGATATTTATGCGAGTTAGGCCTCGGTATATTTGAAATTGATCCAAGTTCAAAAGTGGGTGCGGGCCATTATGTGAAGCCATTTATCAATAGTAATTTATATTAGGTTGCCTGTTTGATAAGCGAATTTCTCAGCCCGCCCGAGGATTTGACATTTACCCGCCCGCTCTGCAGAAATTCATAAAATAGTACCAGTCGAACATTAAATCGCTTTATTCCGTGAAAAATGCGTCCCTGCGAGATCTACAACACTCGTAAGGGTGAGGTACGAAGCGTCCTGCAACTGTGCCATTAGGCCACCAGCCTGAACGCAGTGTGTGTGTTACGGCCGGCCCGGCTCGGCGGCAGGCGCTAGCGGTTGGCATTCTCCCGCGCCGATCAGCGCTGATGCACAACCTCGGCGCGTCACAGCCAAGCAAGGTCAACAAGTATTTTATCGAGATAGCATTCCTCCCCATTCCCCATTTCCCACGCCAACTCGTAATCGCTTTTTTCTTCTTTCCGTAGTGTCTACGATAATATCTTTATCGGTTCTCTCACACCATATTACGTCGTTTTCCAAACTAATGTCTAACAATATTCATCTCGTCACGTAATAAATATCCGGAGCATTGATAGTTAAAACTGATAATATCTCGTAAATGAATGAACGACAATCTCAACAAAAGCTGAAATGAAACTTCACATAACCACAATTTCCAATAAGAACGACCTTCACAAAGACAACAATCAAGCCGGGTAGCATCGTCGCGGTCTGTCTTACTCCACTTAGCTCGCTCTCCGTCGCGCCGGCCAAACGCGTGGGGGGGGGGGGGAGGGGGCGCTCTGGAAAAAAAAACCCTGTTCTGAGCAAATGGAAGGAACAAAAAGGGATGCACTCGCAAAAGGTCCACGGTCCACGTCGGTATCGAGCAAGTTTTAAGGCCTAATTTGATGCGATTATCGATCGATATTTTAAATTAATTTTTTACAAACGATAATCGCTTTAACTGGTCGATTATCGATACTAGAATTCGTATCAAACGGCAACCCTAATTTATAGTCCAAATCGTTAAAATGTGAGTGGTTCAAAATAAGGTGTGCCTAATAAGAGAGTAAATACGTATTCTCTTTGATTTAAAAAGGGGCACTCTGTCTGCTCCCAGCAACTTTTCCCATTGGCACCTCTTTACTGGTTGTGCTGACGGTGTTGGTGAAGTAACCTTGCTGAAGCTTGCCCTGGCCCTACCGCAGGTTTTGGATTATGTATTGTGCATTTTTGTTGTTTTATTTTTAAGGCTGGGCAATCGTGCTTAAATAGCAACATCGACTCGGGGTCAACGAATCAAATGTTACATTGCGATGATTAACAAAAAAACATGGATTTCCCACAAAAAAAGTAGATGTCAAAGATATACTCCCGACATCGATAAAAACATCGACTCTGTCGATGCCCAACCTTATTTAATTTTGCTGATTTTTAGTGGCGCACCATCCGGTCAGTCCCAGAAGGACAAAACATGGTCCATGGATTAATGTATACAAACAACTTATAAAATTCAGCTGCAGGGTCCGTCATCAGTAGGTGAAAAGCTTTGTCGTCCCCAGTCCTTCAGGGTTGGACTTTATTTTCTCTTTTCTTTCTCTACCTGTCAACCCTTCCTCCATTCCAACGAAACAGCTTAGAAGTATGTTTACGCGTGTTTTAAGCTGTCCGTAAGTCACCGAACCAGCTATTGTTGGAGACACTAACCACACCCTTATTCCAAGCCTTAACTATCCGTTTGGCCCCTACTGGCATAATGCTCAACAATTTTCGATAGCATGTATTTCCTAAGTTTAGAAAATAGTGTATGTTTCAAACACGCTAATGCATAATGAAAATCAACTCGTACATACTAATGATTAGGCCCTATAAGCTTGCTTGTGTCCGTTTTTTTTTGGCCCGGTAATGAATTATGGGTACTTATGTTCATTAAAGGCCCCCCCCCCCCACCCCCCCCCCCGAAAAGGAAAGTAGGTTTAGGTGGGGTTGGTAGGCCAAATAATCTTGGGGGGGATTATGAAGTGCGTTGCCGTGGTCAGCTAAGCTCCACCCACGGCGCTTTGGTGCCACCCGCCCCCAACTCCACTAACCTACTTTCCTTTT
Source organism: Sweltsa coloradensis (assembly GCA_024449915.1). NCBI lineage: Eukaryota > Metazoa > Arthropoda > Insecta > Plecoptera > Chloroperlidae > Sweltsa > Sweltsa coloradensis. The sequence continues at coordinate 42,843 of JAMZAV010007396.1, read as the reverse complement.
CGGGGGGGTGGATCCTTAATAATGAACAAGTACCGAGTGGGAAACATAAATAACACTTAACATAATTGCCGGAGGCCATAATAGGCCTTCTAGTATGCCACAAGTTCCGAGTGATTCAAGTACAAGGAACATAATATGTATTGATAGTTTCTGCATCAAGCCCCAGCATACAGCCTTTTTTGGGTGGCTCACATTGACTGATGACAGGCTGGGCCCTTTCCGATACGCCTGAAGATCAACCGAGTGAAGACGAGACAGTGCTCGCTCAGGTCACCACCTACAACCGGTGCGGGATTATCAGGCCCGCCTCCCACAAACATCTCAAAACCACCTCCAGGGATGATAAAAGCATTTAAGTGAATCCTGCACCGTTTTCAGATACGTCTGAGATCCAACCGAGTGAAGACGAGACCGCGTGGCTCGCTCAAGGTCACCCCTTACAACCGGTGCGGGATGATGTCATGCCAGCCTTGTCCCAACAAACACTCTTCAAAACCACCGCCAAGGGATGGATAAAGCATTTAAGTGAATCCTGCAACCGTTCAGGATAACGCGGAAGTATCAACCGAGTGATGACGAGACCAGTGCTCGCTCAAGGTCCCCGCCCCTACAACCGTGCGGGATGATCAGGCCAGCCTCCCAACAACACTCTCAAAACCACCTCCAAGGGATGATAAAGCATTTAAGTGAATCTGCACCATTGTGTTTTTTTTTTTTTTTTTTTTTTTTTCAGTATACGTCTGGAAGATCAACGAGTTTAAACGAGACCAGTGCTCGCTGCAAGCACCCGCTACAACCTTCGGGATGATCAGCCAGCCTCCCAACAAACCTCTCAAAACCCCCTCCAAGGGATGATAAAGATTTACGTGCAATCCTGCATCCGTTTCAGATACGCTGAAGTCAACCGAGTGAAGACGAGAACGCTCTGGCTCGCCTCAAGGTCACTCCACCTACAACCGGTACGGGGATGACGAGGCCATCCCCCAACAAACACTCTCAAAACCACCTCCAAGGGATTGATAAAGCATTTAAGTGAATCCTGCACCGTTTCAGATACGCTGAAGATCAACCGAGTGAAGACGAGACCAGTGCTCGCTCAAGGTCACCCCTACAACCGGTGCGGGATGATCAGGCCAGCCTCCCAACAAACCTCTCACACCACCTCCAAGGGATGATAAAGCATTTAAATGAATCCTGCAACCTGCACCGTTTCAGTATACGCTGAAGATCAACCGAAGTGAAGACAGACCAGTGCCGCGTCAAGGTCACCCCTACAAACCGGTACGGGATGATCAGGCCAGCCGTCCCAACAAACAATCTCAAACCACCTCAAGGGATGATAAAGCATTGTAATGAATCCTGCAAACCGTTTCCAGATACGCTTGAAGATTCAACCGAGTGGAAGACGGACCAGTGCTCGCTCAAGGTCACCCCTACAACCGGTACGGGATGATCAAGGGCCAGCCTCCCAACAAACACTCTCAAACCACCTCCAAGGGATTATAAAGCATTTAAGAGTGAATCCTCACCGTTTTTCAGATACGGCTGAAGATCAACCGGAGTGAAGACATGACCATTGCTTCGCTCAAAGGTCGACCCTAACAAACCGTACGGATGATCAGGCCAGCCTCCAACAACCACCTCCACTCAAAACCTACCTCCAAGGGATGATAAAGCATTTAAGTGAATCCTGCACCGTTTCAGATACGCTGAAGATCAACCGAGTGAAGACGAGACCAGTGCTCTCTCAAGGTCACCCCTACAACCTGTACCGGGATGATAGGCCAGCCCCTCCAACAAACACTCTCAAAACCACCTCGAAGGGATAGAAGGCATGTAATTGAATCCTGCACCGTTTTCAATACGCTGAGATCAGACCGAGTGAAGACGAGACCAGTGCTCGCTCAGGTCACCCGCTACAACCGGTCGGGTTGATCAGGCCAGCCTCCCAACAAAACACTCTCAAAACACCTCCAAGGGATGATAAAGCATTTAAGTGTGCATCCTGGCAACCGTGCCGGACCGATGTTTTATATTTATTTGTATTAATGTACGTTATTTACGATAAAAGTACTTTAATTTTTAAAAACCATTGTTTTAATATAAATATAAATATTATCCTGGTGCTTGCCAAAAACGTTTGTTTTATTAGATTTACATTTAATTTTATGACTAGTCCCCTTCTTGAACCTAGTAAACCTAACTGGGATGAGTAACTATTTTTCTGAATCATTTCATAGAGACTAGGTAGATACTTAGTAAATAATTGTACTAGTATATTATACTATTACTTGCTTTGCTAAAAGCTAAGTGTAATTTGTTAACTTTTAATTATTGACCTTGCCTTGAGTATCAGTATCTTCATTCTCATGCAGTGTTAAGTTGTCATGAAGAATAGGTAATCTGTAATTGCTATTGGCTTCATAATAGATACCTACATATTCAGTGTCGGCTACCTTTGAACGTTTTTTCGGCGGCCATCACGCTCACGCATGTAAAACCACATTAATAAATCGGAGGCGTGATTGAAAGGCTTCTTCTTATCTAATGAACAACATATTCATGATGCAGGCTCATAATTGCCAAAGTATAAATGATTATTTTAAAAGTTATTTTATTAGGCTATTGGTCTACACGTTCATTTGAATTAAAAGTTTAAACCATAGAAATATAAAAAATAACTTCAACAATCACTTTTAAGTTTTAACATTTGGTAACATTTATGTCAAAGTACTTCCAGAGCTTCTAACCGATCGTGCAGCCATTGCTTTGATACGTTGATACATTTTTATTTTTCCTGTGTTGGTTTGTTCCGAGTTGATCCGTGACCATTTTTCAAGGTCATTCAAAGCTAGTTGGCACTGACGTTCTATGTACTGTTGGACTATCATAAATTATGTTATATAATATTTATATGTTGTTTCACTTGTAGGTAACTAAAATAAATAAATCAAAAACAACTATCTTCCAATCTTGGCTTCTATAGTAGTCAGTAGTATAATATTGTATCAATTACAAGGATCAAGCAAGTAACTAACTGTAGGTGTGCCAATTTTTGGAAAAAAATACATTTTTATAGTCCTAACGTTCATGTGCCTCACACTGTTTGGGCCTACAATACTATAAGTACGTAAATATATGTAATACTAAGGAAAACGCTTAAGTCCCGCCGCGTTGTTGGATGAGCGTATTTGGTGCATTGAGCTGCCATGTGTTATGCGGATTAGTTGTTCTGCTTGAAAATTCATTACAAAGTATGAAGATTTTTTAAAATTTAATTAAATTAAATAAAAAATAAATAAATTTTTTTAAACGTAATTTTAAAAAAGGAAAAAATCGTAATATTGAAATTTTCAATAAAGAATAATTAATCGATTCGCCACTGAAAATTTTACACGAATATATTAATTTATAAAATTAAGGTTCTGTGAAAAAATCATTACAATAGTAATAAAGCATGTAGGTCTTATAACTCAAAGATTGAATTTAAATGAAAAAAAACGTAAGAATTTTGATTTTCATGGAAATAGTTTTTTGATTGCGCTCAATTTCACACGATATCTATATTCAATAAAATTACGGTTCTGTGAAAAAATCATTTAAATCGGATGAGAGCATGTAGTGTTATAAGGTGACGAAATTTTTTTAAATCGAAAAAAACAAAGTCGTAAAATTGCGATTTTCCACGAGAAATAATTTTTTGATTGCGCTCAAACCGTGGCAGTTCTTCGTTCAGATATTTCGAAGTCCTCCATAAAATTTTCATCGCAATTGGAGTATCGGTTTAGCCGTGAATCAGTGTTACAGACACACCAAAATACGAAGAAAAAAACAGCCGATTTTTTTCTCCAGTGTTAGTGATAATGGAATCTTCGCATTCGCTCGCGTACGCTCATCCCAACTATACAATACAAACCTTTATTTTCTACTAATAATCTGTAGCATAAGTCCTAACTTCCTGTGTCTAAAGCCTGAATTAGACAGTTCAATGTATTGTTCAGCCATTGAAATTCAATGATTTTTCGCTTCAAAATGGATACCCTTTAGACAAAACCTTGATAAAGGGTTTGATTTTCAAACTATTTAGTTTCGAGCATGTCCTTTTTTTTTCTCAAAGGTTTGATGAAACCTGCCATAATTGAGTCACTTCGTAATAACGTCACTGCCCCAATCATGGTCAGTGCTGCATGAAATAAGATATGTCTGGGAATTGTTTACATTTCACAGCTGTTTTTAGGTTAGGTTAAGTTTGGTTGTTGTGTTTTCCACTAAGCTTATGTAGAAGAAAGAAGTATAAAATTAAAATATAATAACTGCTCATCGAACTCACTTCTCCCACAGTGGAAAGTAAATAAAGTCGAGACTTATTCGTGTTGTTGATTGACAACAATGGATTGGGCTTTGAAACCGGAAACATTGAACCGTCGAAATCAGGCTTTATACTATTGAACCCTGGCAAGTAGGCCTACTATGTAAGGAATGTAAAATAATCAAATAATACTTTTCCTACTTATTATAATATTAATACCTTGTTTCACTACCTTTGGTCCTTTTTTCTTTACCGGTAGTGCGTAGTTTTACGCTACCACAGGTTTGGTTATGTGTTGTGATTTTTGTTTTTTGTATGTAGTTAGCTGATTTTTTAGTGGCCACCATCCCCTCTGTAGAGTCCCCAGAAGAATGAAATGCGTCGTGGATTAAGATAACAAACACTTTAAATTAGTGTTTATTAAACATTGACGCAGCGAACGTAGTGATTCTCCATTCAACTCAAACGGCGCTTGTTTGTTTTATCTGCGTGCGTGCATGTGTGTGTGCGTGTGTGGTACGTTGAAAATCAGCCGAATCTCTGAACAGGATTTTGCGCTGAAATTTAAACAACATCCGGATACGAGTTTTACTGAGAACTGCTAAACAAAATCAACGAGATCATTGCGATTTAAACTACAGAAATGATAACTTGAAAAATATGCTTCCAATATTTTAGTCAAGTATTTTAACGACAATGGTTTATTTTGAAAATATATTTTTTGTTTGTTATTTACCTGCTGTGAAATACCGTGCCCGCAAAGGTCTAGCGAATGTTAACGTCAAGGTACCCCCAAATTCCGCTCCGGGAATTGAGTAAACTTTGCAATATTTACCACTTATTTCGTACATGGCATACCATAGTTGCCTAAGCTGGTTTAAACCATAGTATTTCCACAGATGATGGACTACACTTGTTTTTATATGCATTTCCAAACATGTTTTAATCAATTTATTAAATACAATCCAGAAATACAAAAATCTTTCCTGACCAGGGGATTAACCCACGTCGTCCACATTTCGGCTGTAAGGGGCCTTAGCCAACTAGACGAGGAAACGCCACAAGTCTTGTGAGACGAGTGAGCGAGTCAATTTGTTGAGTACCCGGGAACATTTTCATTTAGTTTGATTGGATGAGCGTGCTAGCGAAGCGAGATTCCATTTCACTACACCGGAGAAAAAAAATCTGGATTTTGTTTCTTTTCTTTTGTATTATTGTGTGTTTGTTAACACGGATTCCGGAGCTAAACCGATACTCATACTCATACTCATATTATACTCAACTCTCACCGTCATAGGGAAAAAAGTTCCCAAAATTGGATTGACATTGGGCGCCATCTCGGAAATGTCTGCACAAAATTTTGGTTGTTTTTTATCTTCAAAATGGAGGAAAATAGACAAAAAGTTTCATGCCAAAAATATTCCTGAAAATTCCTATGAACTTGTGTCCTGCTATATTTTCGGTACTAGTAGGCAACGGTAAAGTCCCAAAATCATGGGTTTATTTGTTGCTTATTGAATACCAGCTGATTTCATCATTTTTCGCGCCTAGTATTAATCAATGCCCGATAAAATCCTAGAGAAAAACGATTTTAACACAAGGTTTTTTTTGTAACAGTGTTCATGAAAGTCTTCCATGTTGGATGAGCGTAGCGAGCGAAGCGAAGTATTCCATTTCACTACACTGGAGAAAAATCCGTAATGTTTTTTTTTTTTTTGTTTTTATGTATTTTTTGTCTGTTTGTTAACACGATTCCGCCATAAACCATACTCCTACTGCGATGAAATTTTAATGGAGGGCTCCAAAATCTCTGAACTTAGGTACTGGCCCACTTTTTGAGCACATCGGAAAAATATTTCTCATGAAAATCGAATTTTACGATTTTTTTCGATTTTCTAAAATTTCTTCTGAGTTACAACACCTACATGCTTTGTCCGATTGTAATATTTTTTTCACATGAACCTTACTTTAATGAATATGAATATATTCATGTGAAATTTGGGCGTTATCAAAAAGCTATTTTTAACGGGAAAATCGTCAATTTTTGCGACTTTTTTCGATTTTTAAAAATTTCGTTGGCTTATAACACCTACATGGCTTTATCCTAATGTAATGTATTTTTCACAGAACCTTAATTTTTACTAGGAAAACGCTTAAGTCCCGCCGCGTTGTTGGATGGAGCGTAATTGGTGGCATTGAGGCTGCCATGTGTTTATAGGATTTTCTATTGTTACTGTGACAAAATTATTACAACGTCGAATATTTTTTTTAAATTAAATTAAATTAAATAAAAAATTGACAATTATAACTTCAATTTTAATTTTTTTTTATGAATGCGTACTTTTAAAAATGAAAAATCGTAAAATTGTGATTTTCATAAGAAATAATTATTCGATTGCGCTCGAAATTTTACAAGATATATTATCACTAAAATTAATGTTCTGTGAAAAATTTCATTCATAGGATAAAGCATGTAGGTGTTAAAGTCCAAGACTTGTTTAAAAAAGAAAAAACATGTAAATTTCGATTTTCAGGAGAAATAATTTTTCGATTGCGCTCAAATTTCACACGAATTCTTAATTCATAAAATAAAGGTTTTGTAAAAAAATCATTAAATCGAATTAAGCATGTAGTGTTTATAAGTCCGAAGAAATATTTTTAAATATTGAAAAAATTCGTAAATGGCGATTTTCATCAGAAATAATTTTCCGCTTTGGCGCTAAAAAACGTGGCAGTTCTAAGTTCAGGAGCTTTTTCGAAGGTCTCCATAACAAATTTCATCAGTAATCGAGTATCGGTTTTCACCGGAAAATTTCTTCGACCTCTAAACCTACATGCTTTATTCTATTGTAATGAGTTTTTTCACAGAACCTTAATTTTATGAATTAAGATATTCGTCGTGAAATTGAGCGTAATCCGAAAAATTTTTTTCTCATGAAAATCGAAATTTTTACGTTTTTTTTTCTTTTTTAAAACAATTCTTTTGACTTATAACCCTCATGCTTTATCCCACCAGTATGAAGCCAGTGCTGAGAGTCGGTGGAAGTCCGAGTAGTACCTACTCCCTCCCTAATGGCGTATGCTTACCGCACGTTGTGAAATAGTTTTCAATTGTTAGTGCATAGATTTTAGCGCCGTGTGTGTTTGCGCTTCGCGCAGGTTTAGCACTAGACAACAATGTTTATTTCAAATAATTTCCTCATAAAAAGCCGGATGTTTTTATTTAAACATCAAATGGGCAGTGTTTTTTTAACATCAATTGTTTTTGAACAGGCGTGTTTCAAGCATGGCATCTCGATGAAAATTTTCTCTGTGAGTTAGGCCAATGATAATATAATACGTTTTCGTTTGGAGTTAGACTAGTGATAAAACTATTTTAAGCAAAACTAACAACTTTGTTTCTCACGCCAACATACAGTTTGGTAAGTAGGCCTATAATGTGCTACTGTAGACAAACCCAAGGACTACACTTCCGTTGCCAACCATTTGCAAGCCTGGCCCCGTCTTTGCTCGAATATGTAAATTGCTTACCATCTACTCTTTTTACAATGAATATCTCGTACCCACCCTAAAACAAATTTTTGGTTACTTACTCGGCGTCACATTGTAAACGACGCATTCATCGTGTCTTACAACCAAGAGCGAACGTGGCCTGCCCGTCCTTATTGACCTCCAATATGTAGAAAAAAAAAAAAAAAAAAAAAAAAAAAAAAACAAAAAAAAATAAGTTTTTTGCCATCTAAACCTCTTTTACACTGAATATCTCTTCCCACGCCACAAAGTTTTGGTTACTTACTCGGCGTCACTTGTCAACGACGCATTCATCTCGTCTACAAACAAGAGCGACGTGCCTGTCTCGTCTTATTGACTCCAATATTAAAATTGGCTTTTGCCATCTTACCTCTTTTACAATGATATCTCGTACCCCCCACAAAGTTTGGTTACTTACTCGGCGTCACATGTAAAACGACCATTCAATCTTCGTCACAACCAAGATGTGACTACGAGATGTACCATACATACAAGAATGCTTTGCTACGAGTATGTACAATACAATCAAGAATGCTTTGACTAGAGATGTACTAATACATACGAGATGGTGACTACGAGAATGACAAATACAATAATTAGATTGGTGACTAACGAGATGTACAATTACTACGAGAATGGTGACTACGAGATACAACAATTTTTTCGATCAATGAATATCTGGGGACTCGATCCACTGTGCTGTCAACACCAGTAACTAAATAAATTATTAAACACTGTGCAATTATCAGGCGCTCGTTGGATACGACTCTCCTCACCACTTTATAAACTTATTACTTCGGGTTCTCTAACGCAAAGTAAGTAGTAATGTGAGAACACGATCATTAATTCGTCCTGAAAATAATTTTTAAATGAATAATGACTAATTCTGGATACTAAATCAAATGTTTTTGCAATAGTTTACATTTAAATAACGAACGTTTCGTATTGCTGTGATGAAAACGTTGGGTTTTTGGAATAATAATTACTATATTTACAACTTTTAAATTTTAAACCCTTCTATTATGTAAAGACTATTTGTTAGCAGCAGGCTCTTCGCTCTTTAGGCCCCTACAACACGGAGATGTGATTAAAATACCAATTTCCTTCAAACCAACAACTCATTAATATTATATTACAGCATTACCTAAAGATTATATGCCTATGCAATAATTTATTATTAATGAGAGCGTATTTTAGTAATTCGTAAGACAATCCCCCCCCTTCCCCCCGGAATTTATTTCCTTATCACCACCTCGGGAAACCACTAAAGACCAATTATGAAACGGGTACCAGGGTCGTAAAACAACGTCGTATTTCGTAATTCCTTACAGTACACACGCAGATTAACAAAAAATCCAATAAATAGACATTTAAAATTATAATATAATATAAAGGGTGAGTTTCTACTACACTTAACAATAAACGTAGGACGCGCTATTGTATCTGCACTTCAAAACCAGTAATTTAACAATCAATCTACAAAGTTAGGTACTGCAGGTGTTTTAGCATTTATATAATAGTATTTATAATACAACATTTAATTCGCGCAACTTAAACCTTTGTAATACAACAATGTATAATGTTGGATATGTCTGTTGATTTGGTTCACTTTATTAGGGTATTTCCTGGACGCAATATGTGCAATAATTTGCGTCGAGAAAACTTGCATAACTGCAATTTGGGATTCATTGAAGATTTAAAAACATTATCTTTTCTTGGCATGTATTTTTGTGTTTGTATTTTAATCTATTTTCAAAGAAGACGTAGAAATTAAATAGACTGAAGTGTGGTCATCTTTTATATTTGTAAATAAATTTTGTTTTTCAATCCAAAAGTGCCTCCTAGAAGTTAATAAATTGAATATTGCCACTAAAAAAATTAGCATAGTATGAAAAGAGACCTTCCATATCGACCGTATCATGTAACCGGACGTAATGTAACTACTCCGCACTACAAAGATGGCGTAGGGCTTTCACTTTTGCACTAGTCAGGTAACAATACTTTCCACCGCCCCTTGTTCCTATAAGTAAACTTATCTTCCCAACGAAGTGTATAATAGTATCCTTGCTTTATCCATATGTAATGATTTTTTTCACAAGAACCTTAATTTCATGAATTAAGTACTCCGTGGTTAAAGTTTAGCGCTCGATAATTATTTCTATGAAAATTGCAATTTTACGAGTTTTATTATTTTTTTAAAAAAAAAATTACTATGAATTCAAACAAATTAATTAATTTTTATTTACACATTTTATGTAATTTAAACAAAAAAAAAAATCTATACGACTAAGAATAAATGATTTTTGCACAGAACAACAGAAAATCCGCAGTACACACAACATGCTAGCATCAATGCACAATTACGCTCATTCCAACAACGCGGCGGACTTAAAGCGTTTTTCGCTAGTGTAAAATAATTACGTTGTAGCCCCACCCACGTCTGGTCAGAATCGCCAAATGCACGAAAATATCGCACTAAATTTTTTACAAAATCGAATCGTACAAAATATTCATGAAAAATATTTCTTCGCTTGTACCCAAAAACGTGCAGGTTTTAGAGTCAAAAGATTTCAGAGGTCCCTCCATAAAATTTCATCGCAATTGGATTATCGTTTAAGAGCGGAATCGTTTTAACAAACACACAAAAATACAAATAAAAACAAAAAATAAAAACAAAAAAAATCGTAAAATTGCGATTTTCATGAGCAATAAAGTTTCGATCGCGCCCAAAAGGTGACAGTTTCTAAGTACAGAGATTTAAGGCCTCCCAGAAAATTTCATCACAATTGGAGTATCGGTTTAACCGAATAGTGTTAACAAACCACACAAAATACAAACAGAAAAAAACAAGAAAATCAAAAAAATCGTAAAATTTGCAATTCAAAAAAATGAGAATTACATTTCGTCGGATCAATTTTTTCGTCCCTTGCAGTTCTAAGTTTTTCATAGATTTTAAAGGCTCCATAAAAATTTCATCGCAATGGAGTAATGCGGTTTTAGCCGGAATCGCTGTTAAACAAACACAACAATACAAACAAAAAAGATAAAAACAAAAAAAAATCATAAAATTAACGATTTTCATGAGAAATAGTTTTTCGATCCGCGCCCAAAAAGGTGACAGTTCTAGGTCCAAAGATTTTCAAGGCCTCCAGAAAATTTCACTCACATTAGAGTATCGGTTTAGGCCGGAATCGTGTTTAACAAACACAAAAAAATACAAACAGAAAAAACAAGAAAATCGAAAAAAAATCGTAAAATTGCAATTTTTTATGAGAAATAATTTTTCTAATCAATTTTTCGTCCCGTTGCAGTCTAGAGTTCAGAGATTAAAAGGTCTCCAGAAAATTTCATGGCAATGGAGTATCGGTTTTAGCCGGAATCGTGTTAACAAACACACAAAAATGGGACAAACAAAAACAAAAAATAAAACAAAAAAAAATCGTAAAATTTGGCGATTTTCATGAGAAATAAGTTTTAATCGCGCCAAAAGGTGACAGTTTCTTAGTCCAAATTTTTCAAGAGGCTCCAGAAAATTTCATTCCACAATAGAGTATACGGTTTGAAGCCGAATCGTTTTTAAACAAACACACAAAAATTCAAACAAAAAAACAAGAAATCGAAAGAAAATCGTAAAAATTTGCATTTTTTTGAGAATAATTTTTCTATCATTTTTTCGTCCCCGTGCAGTTCTAAGTTCAGAGATTTAAAAGGTCTCCAGAAATTTCATTGAAATTGGAGTATCGGTTTTTTAGCCGAATCGTGTGGACAGAACACACAAAAATACACAAAAGAAAAAAACCATCCAGCCCACCACTTTATTCTAAACGCACCAAATGCCTCTTAAAAAGCCTGAATTTCAAAATTTTTCCTGCGGCCCTATAGTTGCGGAGCCCCCCAAACCCCCCGTACTTGGTCCCTTTCTCACGATTACATGGAAGCCGGGTTTTCCCGTGGCCAGAGTTGGCACCTACAATAAATCAAATCGGCTTATTAATTTTCAACTTTTTACCTGACCGAATGTCAAGGCTTTTCACGGAATAGTTTAATGATAGTGACAGAGATATGCTTGCTTGATACTGTCACTTGCTTTTTGCTTGTCCGAAAGTAATCTGATCACCGTCGTCTGGATGTATTGAAGGTGTATCCTTAGCTAAGCATACAGACGGCGGTGAAGCTGACGAAATTTCATTGTTGCAAGTTGTAACGCAAGCAATCAATAGCCAAAAATAGAATCGGGACCTATGCTATTGATATATTGATACCTATATGCGAACTCCATCCCGATTGTTGAGGACTTTTTTTTCCGCTTTATTAGGAAACATATCCTGGAAGGCCTGTGTAAAAATTCAGCTTTACCCAGAACTTTTGTGACCTAATCGTCTTAGTGGGGTCATTCGTTGCTTGGCCTAGAATGGAAAGATGAGAGCAATTTTTGACACAGTATCACGCTAGGCACACTCTTTAAAAATAAGTGGTCAAACGGGGTGGGGGCATTACTTGATGGCGCTTATAATCATATTACTTTTTCATTTTTGTCTAAATGACTACCTGCCGACCATTTAATTTTAATTGCAGGCAATTGTGCATGACACACCGGGCCCGGACACAATGTGTAATAAATACACTAGTACTGTAATCCATACATACCCCACTCCTTTGTGGGTGTGGTGTGTGTGTGTGTGGATAGTATACTTAAATAAATAAATACAATTGCGCTTGGGACCCGGGCCCTATCATATGTGCCACTGCGGATGCCCCACACTATTATTGTAATTTGAACTTGGCTCTAGAACGAGACAAGAATGAAGGGCTGGAATTGTCACCGTTAGTGAATCGAGGCCAGGTGTTTGTTGTACATCTCAATAACTGTCAAATATAGGAAATTACAAAAATTCTTTATTAATATTATACGTAATGTGCGTAATGATAATAAATGACTCGTCTCATTTTAACGATGTAACAATAACAATACAATTCTAGAAACTTGTCATACACGTGGTGCCACAACTCTTTGGGAATCCTAGTGCAATAGTTTTTTGTGAGGCCATACACCATCACAACATCACCGTTCAAATGGGGGCAACTTGATAGATTTTGTTTTAGAAAAAATGTATGTAACATTGTGTTAAATTTTAATTTTGGAAACTAGGTAAATTTTTTGTAAAAGTAAAGCCCACTCTGAGCCAAATCATCTAAAAAATTTGGGACGATTTGGGCCCACCGCATTGCAAAAAACAAATAAGAACATGGCCCTATCAAAGTACCTCGAGTTGGGGTAACTTTGATAGCTCTTTAGAAAATGCAGGCAAATCAAAAGGTAGCTATTCAATGATCCCCATGGTTGAAATTTGAGGCTAATTGGCCAGTAGGTTCTGAGATACGACTGTATATGTTACTGGGAATACATTGTAGGGATAAATCGCGGTGAATTAACACTCCACACACTTAACAGTATTTTTTAAGCTTATTTAATGAACACCTGAAATTTGGTACCGTTTAAAAAAATGAACACTCTAGACACTCTACATTGCCCTAATTGTCTGAATAGTAGGTAGACAGTAGCATACCGGTACTCATGAAAAAGGAATTGCCCTGAAACATTTAGACCTATTCTTTTCGTCCACGCTGAACAAAAACTTTGTTATCTGATACGGTCCATTTGCGCCATCCATATCGGGGAAAGGCAGTATGGCGATAATGTCACGAAATGAATACGTTATTATCCTGTCCTCAACTGCCTTGAACAAGCGGTAAGTTTTTCTATGGCGACATGATTTAGTGCCCATCACCTGGTACTCATTATGGTCCAGCACTTCTTGAATCACACAAACATAACGGTGCATCTTAGCTTTACCGCGATCCCCAGATTTAAATGTACGCAATACGAACTTTCCAACGTTTAGATTTCTTTCTTGGGAAGTAATGTATTCTTCATCATCATTGGATTCCGAATTTTCATCAAGGTTTTCGTGGTCGTTCTGCCTCCATTTCACTTATAGGAACCGCAACTTCACTGTCTGAGCTCTCCGGTTTGGACGGACTGCGGAAATGCCTCTGGCCGGCAGGTAACAGCTGTAGACCTTTTCCTGGTTCGCTTGGGTTGTGGCTCTCCGCGTACCAACCGACTTTTCTCTTAGGTACTCAGATGAGCGAACGCATTTTACTACTTCTCCTGGTTCTTGTTAGTTTTGCGGTAGTTTGGTCCCAAACTTTATCAGGGTTCAAGGGACATAATACCGCTAACGTGTCCAACCCAGCAATAATGTTGAACGTTTTTATATTGGTCAAACCAGCAGTAACTAGTAGGTCCACTTCTTTTCTGTTGGTTTCATTTTTAATAGGACTTCACAGAAAGGGGGGAATTGGGTGCCTTAGGGACAATGGTTTGCTTTGGCCTCGACATCTTCCATTCCATCAAACGCGATCGCCAGGGGCTATCTTCATACTAGGACGGAAAAAGCAACATCGAGGGGTTGACATAGATGGGTGGAATTGCTTGGTAGGCAAACAAATTTCGATGTCGTTATCCGACAAATTTTTGTAAGGACTTCATCCTGTGAAGTGTGACGCCAAGTTATCTCCTATGATTACCTTCTTACCCGGCAACCATTGGCAGGAGGTAGAGAATAAGCTTTCAAACCGGCATTAAACTTTTAGACTCCATCCACCCATGACTGGGTGTTGTTTATCGTGTGCCGAAAAGAACAACAACGCTTGCTGCAAACATGGGCTCCCCCTTGACCACCTTTCAATCCACGAATCCCCCTTCCTCTGCTCACTGCGGTATACAACATACAGTGGCAGAAGAACGCCGGATGCAGAACCACAATACGCATAATGGTGGTTCGCTGACTTACTGATGGTTCCATTAAATTTTCGGGGTATTTAACTCTCTCCGGGAGAGGCAATTTCTTCTTGACAGGATCGTCGTTTTACATTGGTTTTCAATCGTAGTTAAATATATTAGACGCTGGTACACCTTCCCAGTGTTGCCCGCAGATTCCCTAAATATTCGTGAGGGATTTCTGGTGACACAAGTTGCTCGGGGAATCCGTGTAATATTGTTGCCATTCTCTGTGTGATGTCCCCTTTATCCGTTGCAACTACTATAGGCCCAATCGATTCCGGTAAGTTGTTAGAAAACTTTGGCCCACAGTTCGTTTTTGTCCATCTAGATATGACTTGGTGTAGCATTCCGCAAGTCGAAAACTGTAGAGGGAATCCGCCAGTCGGCAACGATGTGGTGACTGCCTTGATGTTTCTTTCTCCTCTTTTAAAGACTAAATGACGTTGGGATCCAATAGCTTTCCCATGCTTGCCTTTGTACCTGTTATGGAGAGTCCTACATAAGAAATGTTTATTGCTTTTGAAGCTGCGTTTTATGGAAAGCTGTCCTTGAAGAATTTTTTCCAAGAGCTTCTTCTAACTTCTCTTCGGTATACATCTTTATATAACCGGGCACCCCACTTCCTTTTTTGGATTGCTTGGCATGTTAGGTCAAGGATAATGATTGTAGGGCAATTCTGGACTCTGTTGAAAAAAAGTTTCAGGGTCAAACATCTAGCCTTATTAGGTACTTTACCGATTAGATTTATCTAAGCCCTATTGGTTCTAGCCTAAACTAGTCTAAGCCTACTACTATCCTGTGTTGGGTTTTCTGGCACATCCAAACACATTGAAATAACAATATATAGGCGGGAAAAAACTATCAATGTACCCCAAGCTTAATATCTGTCCTAGGGTAAAATATTTACCAAACCCAACTTCTTCAAATCCATTCATTAACAGATAATATACCTATTATTTATGGAAATCTAGCAATAAATCTATTAAGTATTTATAACTGTGAGCAGGGGATACTTAATATAGTCATAAAAAAACGCAAGTTTTCTACTAGTTACGGTTATTTTTTTAATGAATGTAACGCAAATGTAAATTACCTGCCATGTGGTTCCAACCAGTATGCCTTCTTACAGGTCGCCACATCACACACAACACACACAAAAGTTGAGCCAGTGAAATGGTGGGAATTCGAAATGCTTTAGAATGTGCAAATTATCAATGTTACCACCTCAATGTCAAAGTTACACCCTTTGACGGTAGCTAGGAAACCTAGACCCAAACACAAGGGCTCAAGGTTATTGCACTTTTTTCTAGTATATTCTTTTGAGGATTTTAATGCTTTTATTATACACTTATAACAACTGACCAAGTTACACTGTTATACTTACAGTGACTAAATAGTAGTACATAGTAGTAGTAGTGTAGTACGTATCTTAAAAGTTAAAACATATATACATGTATACAATGTAATTACACGACAGATGTTGAAGGCCTCATTAGATATGGCGAATATGAGAATAGAAGAGAGGAAAATATACACTAATTTCAATTTGGCTAATAGGAACATTGTTCACTTGCATATACAGTGAAACCTCCTTAACTTGATTAGTATTCCTACAGAACATTGGCCCAAGTAATGTTAGCGGTTGACCTAGAGTATCGTGTCGCTCAGGGGGGCTTTAAAACTATGATGCAATTAAGATTGCTTCCAACATGGCATTTTCCTGCCTCCCCAGTACCCGTAGACTTTGTGCTAAATTTACAAGTTCTAGACAAGCACTATCCAGGGGGATGTAGTCTAGTCCCTTGTTCTTCGTAGCTATGCTTAAAGGTTGATCTACAACAGTCTGGCCACGATAGGCTATGAATGCTTGCACAGTCAATAAATAATGTCCCATAAATGGTGGCCATTTCTGCCCAATCCTCTGTTCTGATTGTTCTAGAAATCTCTGGTAACAGTAATGGGAATGTTCATAAACAGGCAGTTTCAGTTACAGACATTTCTAGTATCTGACAGTAAATATAATGTTATTGTGCATTGTGTTATAGTCATAGCTCATGTTTAAAGTAAGGTGATCATTACCACTAAAGTTAGGCTACAGTTCCAGTTATTTTGTTGTAGGACTAAGCTCATTTGATTTGATAATAAACATAACCGGTAATTTATAATATTACAGGATTCTATTTTGACATTAGGTATTTAAAAAAAATGAGACCTCTGTCAATACCCACAGAACTCACTCTTGTATCACACGATGCCAAAAGTCTGATCCCACTTCAATAAACGTTTATTAGTGCCTTGGGCATCGCTCGATCTTGTCATGGAGTCGCCGTCGTCGGAATCTGATGCCGTTTTGTACTTCCGGGCTAAGTTGAATGGCAGCGAATCTCCTCTTTAGTATTTCAGCAAGCGAATCTGCAGGTTGGAACCGGAGTTTTAGGCGATTTTCGGGGGGCGTCCCCAGGGGAGCTGAAAAGAAACATGTACAAAACTGTCAGTTTATGTTGGTGATCATTTGTGTTCATTGGCATAAAAATCTAGGATGTAGGACCTAAAATGTTTTGAGGTGTAGAAGTAGTGGGTAGCCTACACCACTTTTCTTATTTCTTTATGAAAAATTAAGAGTTTGATATCAGCTGAGCTCAAGGTCGATAATGGGCGATCGGATAAGCCCAAATTTTGGTGGGTCATTTGTTGGCGTGCCATTGGGCTTTTTCATCGCCCCAAACAACGCCATTTTTGTTTAATCTGCCCTCATAACAAAATGTACTCTTCAAGGCTGGGGCTACACATTGCGTATTCTCCGCGCGCGGACAGTTCGCAACGTGCTACCCGCCGAATGGGCTACGACTACACATGACGATTTCTCCGCGCGAGAATCCCGAGAAGCCCAGTGTAACAACATCGGCCTTGAGGCAAAAAGCGCAGACCGCAACTGCACTGTTGGTGTCTGCCTCTCATTCAACTACATGTTTGATCTTGGTCTGCTGTCCGCAACGATCTCGACATGCTGTGGTATTCTTTCCCGCATGGAAGCTCCCGCGTCTGTGTAGCCGTTCTCTCTATCTAAACTAATGTGTTGCCCTTCTTTTGCTAACGTCCGCTGCGGTTGTATGTCGCAGAGTAATCGCATTTGTGTACCCCAGCCTAAGTAAGTTAGACCTAGACCTACAGCTGACATCACTAAGGGGTGAAAGGAAGATTGTCGCAGTAAAAAAAATTAGAATTAAAAGGGAATGGGAGGGTCTACATGGGCTGGGCATCATAGGCGACAGGACTTTTACATGCTCGAATTTTCAAGTTCACTGAAATACATACGTACTGGCTGTAAATCGTCATGCGTACTAGTCTGCTACCTACCTATTCAATTCTATTGGCCTATGTCTATTCGTACAGTAGGCCTTACTTACCGCTCAACATGGCGGATTTTAACTTTGCCTAAATCCTTCAAGACTCACACATGGAGAGTGGCCGTGGCTCGCTTTTTGAATCGAAGTAACGACTTTTCCTTGGTTGTTATAAGTTTTGGCACCATGTGAGTGAACAGGGGCAACGGTGGGTGGTAAGGGTGGCGGAGGAGGGGGCAGGAGGGGGGGTCTGCCTGTATGCATCGGGGACAGTTTGGACTGCAGCGAGCAACTGGCTGCCACAAGGCAGTTGAGCTCATTGAGCTTGTGTTTGCAAGGTCGTCATCTTCTCGCGTGGAACGAAACTTCTCGGGCGTTCGCCTCTCCGTTCGAAGATCGTGTAAAGATCCGATTACGACATCCGGCTGAGGTGTGTTTGGTGGGCCCCGCTGGCTTGAGCATGCTGCGGGCCTGGCTGTGGGGTGAATAGTCACTCTTGGCGGCAGTTTCCATTCTTTTGACACAGCGACGACCTTGAGTCGGACTAAACTCCTGCGGACGAACCGTAAACGAGCTCCTCTCTGCTAGCTGTAGAATCTGTGGAGCAAAAGGCCTCCCACAGGGCAATAGAAAAATCCCGTCTAGTCCTAGTTGTCAAGCTGACACTATTTCCCATTATGTTGTATACCTGTAAGTTGCCTACTACCCGCTGGTACTGGCTCCTAAAAATAAAACATAACGTAAGCCATACTTTAATGTAAAATCTTGATACTTGTAAGTTGTAACTATAGCACTATGACCCTCCATTAACAGGATCATTTTAACCTGCCCCAGACAGAAAACTTACATAATGGGTAATAATAATCTTATTCTCAACTCAGTTTCGCAACCATGTCAGATTGAGAGGTGATTTTCCACCATTATCTAGGGCATAACTTTAGATACTACTAGCTTGCCAAGACTCGTGTTTTCTTGCTCATCTGAGGACTCCTTCTTTACAAATTAATTTATAGCCTAGCTTAGTCTACAATTACATTCCACTGTAAAATAGGTAAAAATTCTCAGGTAGGGCCTAGCAGTGTATATAGTCAACTAGGCTTAAGTAGGTACACTATTTCCTTCTTTAGCCAGTCCATACAAAAAATTATATAATTTACAACAAAAATCTTAATTTGCTGTAGGGCCCCCCCTGTAGCACAATATTGGATGAGCAAAGCAAAGACTTCAATTTCACTGAACCCCCGAAAAATTTACTCGGGTGTTTTTTTTTGTTTGTATTTTTGGGTCTGTTTGTTCGCTCAAATCTCCCGGGCAAACGTCATAATATGCGATCTTGATGAAAAAAATTTGAGGGACCTTCGAAATATCTGACTTAGACTTGCCCTTTTTTTGGTACATCAAGGAAAATATTTCTCATGACTATCGTACTTTTAACGATTTTTGTTCAATTTTTAGTGCGATATTTTCGTGACATTTGGGCCGATTCTGACCAAACGGTAAGGGCTACAAAAAACGTTTATATTTTAACATGGACATTAAGGTAATGGTTATGTATTGCTTTCTGAAAGAAAAAGTTGAAAAAGTTGCCATAAAAACCAAAAAAAAAAAAAAAAAACAAAAAAAAAGAAAGAAAAAAAAAAGTAATCCATAGAATAAAGGTTTTATATGATTTTTTTGAGGTTTATAAATAACAATTAACAAGTTAGGCCCAACAATGAAACTTGACAACAATCACCTCTACAATGCATTCAAAAAGCAGCTTGCCAAAGGAAAAGTGTCCTACGCAAACTAAAAAACTTACAAAAAAAGCCTCATACATCAACCGGCGGGACTTAAGCGTTTTTCCTGTATTAGGCCTACACTGTTGTCTAAAAAGTATTATGCCTAGGTTCTTCTTTTCAGGCCTATACTATTTTCTCACATTACCGGGGGGGGGGAAGGTCAGTATGTTGTACAAAAATACATATTTACTCGCTTGGCTTTGTGTTCAATACTACAACTTCACATTTGGATCAAGTCCTAGCTTACTGTAAAGGCCATTGGTATATCCTTTCATAGCGTGACTGGTACAGAGATGGCTGGGACTGGGTAAGATGTACAGGGTATCCAGGGCACGACGAGGATGGGGGAGATGAATGTCCAGCTACGGAAGGCTGAGCTATATATCCCGTAGGGGACCACTCATGGAACTATGAGAGAGGTATATAGGCAGGGTGTCGAAATGGGGGGGGATTTCCCCCCCTCTGGTAATTCATAATCCCTGCTCTGTTTTAAACTGAAAGGTAATCCCTGCGGATGGCAAAAATCCCACACCTCTGGATTCCCATCTCATCGCATAACATATCAAGTGACTTTATCTCGTAATGTTAATTAGATGCGTTTCCCCCCCCCCCCAATTTAGCCTAGGCCTACACATATTCCTTCAAATAATACGTCTCCAGATCGCTTTTTATACCATCTTGAGGGCAATTAATACCCCCAAATTTTCCTCAGATCCTTCTAAGGCCATCTAGTAAGGGCAATAATTGACCCAAAATTTTCATCAAGATCGCTTCTAGGCCATCTTTGAGGTATTCTTGTCATGATGGTATGCCCAACTTACAACACTACGCCAACATGGCGGTCAGTACTAAACCTTTTTCACTAAAATATACTCACCCTCAAAACCTTTAACGTTTGCTAGTTTTCAATATAAAACACTTTCAAAGGAAAGTACTTTCGTTGAAATAGGGCGACGTTTAAAGGTTGCATTGTTTTTAATGAAAAAAACATTGTTGAAAAGTTGGGGCAAAATACCATCCGAAATGAGTAGCCTACCATCTTGAGAGCAATAATACCCCCAAATATTTTCCTCAGATCGCTCTAAGCCAACTCAAGGGCAAATTACAACAACAAAAATTCGCCTCCCGGCAGCTGGGCTTCGCCCCAGGCCCCGGTTTGCCAACGAAAATACTTTCCTAAGCTATCCCCCCCTCTACAGAGTCGTTAATTTTGCACCCTGTATATGGGCCAACGGATGTGGGGAAGAACTCCTTCCCTTGCCGGCACCGCCTCCAGTGGTTGGAATGGAACTGGCCCCTCTCTGAGGGGATGTGGGGGGATGAAAATTAGCTGGGTTCAGAAATCATTAAAGCTTGCCGCCAAAGGTGATCCAACTAAGGGGGAGATTATTGAGGCGAGAATTGAGCGTCGGGGGGACGTAAGTAAGAAGAGGCCTCCCAGAAGGGAAGCAGGGGAATGAATGTATAAGGTAAGAATGAGATATCGGATGGAATGGGAGCTGAATGAAAGAAGATGAATGAAGATGTTAACATGGGATGAGGGAGAAAGAGGATTTTAGGCCCTACCTGCCACCGACAACAAGTTAACAGCGGAGGAGACAAGATACAGATACATAAATTACCACACACACACACCGTTTTACGTTAAGTCCAGACTCTATTGGTAGGTAGGCTCATAGAGAATAACCGGGGTAGGCCCCTAGGCCCTGGCCTTATGCTCTAGGCTTTAGAATAGACCTCGAGTAGGTGCCCCTAGGCCTGCGGGCTTAGTAGGCTAGGGCTAGGGGCCTATTGGCCAATGTGTTGCAAGGCAAGCGATGCATGGGCTAGCCTCAGGGTCCACTAATACCCTAACAGCTGCTGTAAGGTGGGTCCTTCGCGTTGTACTTCCACAATGTATAAGCGCCATTTTATATCGTGAAGTCAAGTCCCACTTGATAATGTGTCTACTGAGTGCACGCACACGTTATCCAACGCTGGACCGCAAAAGATTTTGTAAACAAACGAAACTGCAGCTGGACATGCAATTTTAAGTAGTCGTGCATAGTGAATGCAATAAATACAGTACATATGCTACCACTTAGGCCTAATTCTTTGATTATTATATTATGCAGGTAAACCATTATGAGTAAATAATTTTAATATCTTCAAATTCATTTCCAATTTTCCTTTGCATAATGGATATTAGGGCCTGAGGCAAACAGCATTGATGTGGTTGGTGAGATAAAGATGAGCCCAAACCATACTTGCACCATGTATAAACCAAAACCTAATGATTCTGAACTTGAATCTGCTCTAAGCCTAGGGCCTAGGCCTAAGAACGCGGTTAACCTCCAGACCTAAGCTCTACGTCGACTTATGCCTAGGGGTAATCCCCGGACTACAAGAACGCTTATTTATTGGGAAAGGTCTAGGCCTTGTATGAAAAATCCAACACAAAGTCTAGCTAGCCTAGAATGCACACATAATCTGTTTTCGTGGAGTTGTAACTACAATCTAGCTAAATACAAAAGTAATAATGGTAACAATCCACATGCCAAATCCCCAAATCTGTCAAAACAAAACAAAAACATAGCACATTCTGCTACGGATAATATTACAGAGCGTGTTCGGAGCGCTCCAGATTATTTTTAAAACACACGCTAAGATATAAAATGGCGGTTTGTTTACATCAGGTGAGAAGACCCAGCTTACAGCAGCTTAGCATAAGTATCTAGTGGACCCTGGGCTAGCCTATGCTATTATTAATATAAGACTAGAGTAATATTTAAGCATGTGGCTCATTACCTCTGTTTTGCTACTTGATTGTGTGTTGTGAATTTAATCTTAATCAAAACAAACACATGTGGACTTGTCACCGACACCGACTTCTTCTTTCCCTCCCACTTCTGGCTTACGCAGTTCTCCAAGCACTTGGGACGCGGGGCGGGGCGTGAATGATATCACTGCCTTCTTGAACTCTGAAGCAATCGCCAAGGTCCCCTAGATCTCCGCCACCTGGCGGAGGATCGTCTAACTCTCTAGGTTAGGTCGTCGCAGCAGCGAATTAGAAGCCATCTTGGTGATTAATTCTAGAGCGGGAATGTAGTAACTAGTACTATTTCACGCACTTTGCATACTAGTGAGTTAATTACCTACAAAACTGGAGGTTGTCAACGACTTTCAATACCACGTTAGTAATCAGGATGAATGCCTCTATAACGTCATATAGTGATTATGCGTGGACATGTCGTCGTTTTCCTTTAAAACGAGCTTTTCCCGGAATGTTGTTACTTTTTCACGCACTTTGCATACTAATGAGTTGATTACCTAAAAAACAGGAGGTTGCCAACGAGGTTGAATACCATGTAAGTGATCAGGATGAATGCCACTATAACGTCATATAGTGGTTTTGTTTGGACATCTCGTCGTTTTCCCTTAAAACGAGCATTTCCCGAACATATAGTACTTTTTCACGCACTTTGTATATGAATGAGCTAAATATGTAAAAAAAAAAAAAATGGAGGTTGTCAACGAGGTTGAATACCATGATTGTAATAAGGGTGAATGCCACTATAACGTTATATAGTGGTTATGTTTGTACAAATCGTCGTTTTCCATTAAAACGAGCATTTCTCGGCGACATAGTAATTTTTCACACGCCACCTTGAAAAATACCGTCATTTACTAGTGTTTTTATGATTATTTGTGTACACTATTATCATCACATATTATGTTGCTTTGGGCACAAGCAATGTTGGTAATAAACTAGGAAGCTTCGCAAACACTTTTTCAGGCGCGTTGTTGGATGAGCGTAATTGTTTAAGGGGTATTTCACTGAAAATGAATGAAAAAACGGCAATTTTACATTATTATTGTTTTAATTTCTTTTTAAGTTTACTTTTTTATTTATTGAATACATAAATTTATTTTGTATTGATATAATGCTAAAAGCATTAAATGAATTTTTTCTTTAGCGCTGTATGCTATTTTACATGGGAAAATGGCTTACCAGTACTTATATTAGGCCTAATCTAGGGCTGTATAGAGTGTTATTCATAACAATTTTAGTCAATTTTAAAGAAGCCTAGATTAACAGGTTATAAAGGCCCAGTGAATTCATGTTTAATAAATAAACTGAGCCTTTAGGCTATGTTGTACTCAAATTTACCAAAAAACAACATAAATAAACATTAAATGCTATTCTCTCAAAACTTTTATTCTAGCACATTTGCTAACATTTTTCCTACTTCTAGCTTACAGTTTTTAAGATAAAAGGATAATTTATTTTTTAATGGCTCACAAGTCTTATTCTGACAAATTCACCAGACACTTTTTTGATGAGATTTATGGTTTTTTAATTAAAATATGGGAAATATAGATTTGTTAAAAAAAACATACATTTTCCAACAATGCAAAGGAAAAAAATCATATTTATCAAACAAAACGAAAATTATAAAATCCGTCTTGTGAATGTTTAGGTGTATTGTTTTTTAACCTAAAACACCTTTCACTTTAAAAAATGAATTAAAATTGTAAGAGCCTTGGCATTTTTATCAAATTTCACAAGAATATATAAATCCATAAAATTAAGGTTCTGTGAAAAAATCATTACAATCGGATAAAGCATGTATAGGTGTTATATGTCGAAGAATGTTTTAAAAATAAAAAAATCATAAATTTGCGATTTTCATGAGAAATAATTTTTCGATTGCACTAAAATTTCACAAGAATATATTAATTCAACAAATTAAGATTCTGTGAAAAAATCATTACAATCGGATAAAACATGTAGGTGTTATAAGTCGAAGAATTTTTTTAAAAATCGAAAAAAATCGTAAAATTGCGATTTTTTTTTGAGAAAAAAAAATTCGATTGCGCTCAAAAACGTGGCAGTTATAAGTTCAGAGATTTCGAAGGCCTCCTTAAAATTTCATCGCAATCGGAATATCGGTTTAGCCGGAATCGTGTTAACAGACAGACAAAAATACATAAAAAAGAAAAAAAAAACATTCCGGATTTTTTCTCCAGTGTAGTGAAATGGAATCTTCGCTTCGCTCGCTACGCTCGCTACACTCATCCAATTATCAGAAACAGGCTTTTGAAATAAATTTTGAAATCGTAAAAAAATTGCTCATGGATATCCTACACATTACACTATAATAATATAACATAGGGTATTTAAAATTATTTGATTTTATTAATTACATGACAACGAATTTATTATTCATTATTATTGGGTTGTCAATTTTATTATCTCGAAATGCACGCGATTCTTTTCGGGCCTCTACATCGTCATTTTGTGGTCAAGTTTTAGGGCGCGCTAAGTAGATGTTCACTTTGATTTTTAAAATTCCCTCTATTTCTCGTGAAAATCACCGTAATGGCTGCTATACACAGTGGAACGTGTTGCGACGACCTAACTTCGTGGCCACACGAGCGAGTTAGACGAGCCTCCGCCAGGTGGCGGAGATCTAGAGGACCTTGGCAACGCCTAGAGAACCTGGATCTTATTAACTACGTTAATAGAGAAGCGCGTTTGGATGTTCGTGTGTTAAAAATTTCTGGGACTCACCGCCCTAGAAATGTGGCGTTCTCACCGTCCAAAAGTATGTAACTGGATGTAGTCAAATCCATGTCAAGCAATTTAAAATATTCTAATAGTTTGCCTGAGGCATGAACCTACGCCTAATGATGATAATATCTAATATAAAAATGTATATATATTATAACATCCATTGTCAACGAATAATACCTTACTTATCTGCAAATTTGTATATTCAACATAGTACTTTGTTTGGTCCTTGGGTTGATTACCGACGATAAACCGGGGAAACTTCTTTATCGACTCTGGTTGCCATGGTTACCAAGACCTTGGGCTCACTGCCTTTGCTAGGATTTTGATAGGAATTATCAAGGAACCAATGGATTACCAGGCGGTGAGCCCTAATAAATGTCTAACGCGCTACGTATCTAGAAGATAAAGCGGCGTTACAAACGCCAAGGTCTGCTGGATCTCCGCCTAGCGGAGGATCGTCTAACTCTCTAGGTAGTGGCCACACGAGCGAGTTAGACGAGCCTCCGCCAGGTGGCGGAGATGTAGTAGACCTTGGCAAACGCGGCGCGAGATGGGCGCGAACATTCAAAACATTGGACATGGATTTACAAAATAAATTTGCACAAAATTTTACATTAAATTTAAAAACAATAGTTGCAAATTAAATTTTGCCACGCTTTGCAAGAATACAGTCACAGGGTCCCTGCCCTTCCGGATGTGTTATTATCCAAAGTAACCGCCCCCGACAACACAGTCAAAATCAAGACCACGGTGTACAGAAAACCCACCAACTCGTCTTCTTACATCCGGTTTGACTCCAATCACCCACTTCACGTGAAAAGGGGTGTGGTCTCGTGTCTGGCAAAGAGGGCTTACACACATTGTTCTAACCACACCGAGTTGCAGACCGAGAAATCGGTTCTCCTCTCTACCTTTGCAGCCAATGACTACCCTCCTGAGCTTGTTCAAGCTATTCTAGCTAAAGACCCTCGCGAAGAAAACAAACCGGAAGTTACACTACTAAGCCCTATAAAACCATAGCTGTTAATTACATTCCCGGATTCTCGGAGAAATTCCGGCGCATTGCTAATAGGTTCAACGTTCGGACAGTGTTTAAATCCTCCAACACTTCGTAAACAACTGTGTAAGACCAAACCCTATAATACCGACCAGCAAGCCCGTAACGTTGTTTACGAAATCCCGTGCGATTGTGACAGGACTTACATTGGTGAAACCAAACGCCCCCTCAACGTTCGTTTGACAGAGCACCAACGCAACGTAACCTCCAATGCACAGAATTCCCTATCGCAAACCACGTGGAGGAAACTTCACACATGATCATGTGGAACAACACATCGGCCCTTCTATCAGAAGAAGACGTCTTCAAGAGAAAAATAAAGGAGGCTGCTGTGATGGCATGCAGCCACACCCCCCCTGTCAGCCAGCCGTCGTTTGATTTTCACCCCATGTGGATCCCGATAATTCGACCAGACGTCAACAGAGCGCGCAGCCACCCCCTCCCTGTTAGAGAACCTGGATCTTAATCTAGAAGATAAAGCGGCGTTACTCCCTGTCAACATTAACCTGCCCGCCAGCCCGAAGAGAGAAGAGCGCACGGACGCACAGACGGACGTCAGTTAGCCTCTGCTTGAGGAAGAGTAAGGAAGTGTTACTCGAAAATCGCAATTGTTTTTATGTAAGTGACCTTGGTTAATTGTTTTTTAGTGTGTGTTCGTATTCTATGAATTTATGTATTAAGATTGCGAAAATGTAGGAGGGTACATAAGCTTGGCATTTCTTTTAGATCTCATTGCTTTTGATTGTGTAAGGTTTGGCTGTTTTTTTTACAAGTTTTTTGTTATATGTGGTTGTGGGATTATATTTTAGTCTCTGGCTCCAGTTTGATCATTTAGTACATTTTCGACTAAGTGACGATTATTTTATTTCTAATGTTAGTCAAGTTCGTTTTACAACATTTAAAACATTTTAGAGGATATAAATTCTTAAAGGGGCTAAAAACCCCAAAAATTATTTTTTACCACACAATACTACACTAAAATGACCGTTTAAAAAATTATATCTTGTAACTGTGATCTAACACGAATTTTTGAATTTTTTTGATCTAGAAATTTGCAAAAATTGGTGTTTTGGGAAATTTCTTAAATCGGCTTTAAACTGCTTCTTTTTTGGTCCACATAGTAAGCATAGTTCCAATCTAAAATGCCCCTTTATAACATCGTGTCTTGAAACTGTGCCCAAATATACCCTCAAACACGCAAAAATATGTATTCCAAAATCACACCCCATCTTGGTAATCAGCATATTTTGACCGAACTACTTGCTCAAATAACAAAAAAAATAAAGAGAATTTACAGAAAAGGCTGTAGAGTACGTCAATAATGGCCAAAATTTTTTTTGGGTCAAAATCCTCCAAGGTCACGGGGCATAAAGATCGTCCCCATGTTATTTCTTATGGGAGATTTTTGCCGACGGGACCTAGCTCGAAAAATGTCATGTTTGACAATTTTTTGGGAGGTCATGGTGGCCCCAATACTTTTTCTGTTAATTGCTAAATTCATTACTAGTTAGCCTGAATGATTTTTTTTTTAGTTTAGCGGTTAAATACCCCTTTAACAAGAACAACTAATTAGCTTCCGAAACGTTGTTCTTGTTGTATATTATTAATATTAAATAGTTTGCTATCCACTAAAGTGTTTTAAATAAGTGACGAGTGATTGGCTAACTGATTATCCTGCAAATAAATTAATCCGTCAACCAATCAATGTCCAGTTAAATATCATTTGTCAATCAGTCAATCTAATTTGTGACTAGTGTAGGGTGTCCAGATTTTCAAACCGAAAAAGCGGGACAAACTTCCGGCGGCTGTAGCTGGGTCTGGGGCGAAGCCTCAGCCGGCGGAGGCCTTTTTGCCGAAGGCGAAAAAAAATTTCACCATACTACAATTATTATTTTGTCATGTTTTAACTGAAAAATGGCAACTCGGAGGATTACCTTAATGGATAATTACTATAGAAAATGTTGCTTTGCAGATCGTACAAAACACTTTGTCATTATCAGTCTCGTGTTTAACAAGATAAGGAAAGTCCTTCTTAACATCGTCATTGAAAACACACGTTAAGGCGGCGGCATTTTACACACTCACGCGTACGAGACGAAAAAACTATCTCGTAAAAGTGAGGTTATGAAGTAAAAATATGTTTTCAAATCAAAATTAGCTTCCCCACCATTTAATTGCTGCTAAAAATAATTAAATATCGAATTGCGAACTATATATTCTATCTGTTTGAATACAATCAGTTCTACAAATAAGCAGGCAAAGTAGGCTTGCAAGCACTCTAAATTTTTTTTGATACTTTTCCTCACGACAGCGTTTACAACGATCTGAGCAAGCAAGGACCCAAAGGGAAAGGGTTTTGTTTTGGGTGAATTATCAATTAAAATATTAATATTAATGTATTTATTTATTGTGATCCTCATGGCTAGTCACTAGTGGCATTCGAAACCACTAGTTGAGCACAAATAATTATTGTGATTTTAGAATAATTAGAGCTTAGAATTGGTGCTGCGTAAAGTTTACCTATTAATTTACCATATTTATCATAAAGTATTGATTGAAGCACTTATTTAATTTTTTAGCATTATTGTTCTTGTGGGGGATGCCAAGTTCGCGCACCTTCATTAGGTTGCTCACGCAGGAACAATACTGTCCCGACTATATTGACAAAAATAAAATATAGATTTGTTATGTGGTCTGAACACATTTTATTTACTGAAATTTCAAGAGTACAACATAAAAAACAGGTGAAACTTGTTAACATCTTCTGGCTGTGTTCTTGGTTTGAGATAATAATATTATTCAAACTGTCGGACGTCCACGTGGTACCGAAGACACTGCAGTGCTGTAGTGCGTGGAGGCGACTGCTAACACCCGCGACGTGGACGCCCCGGCAGGTGGTGGCTGCTGCTACCATCTTAGCGTGGTCGGGGACCCGCCCCTCCTCGCTGCCTGGCGTCGCGACGCCCCTGCGACCTGGCGCCAGGAGGCCCACGAGGTACGCGACGCTGCCGCAGCCGGACGACGTACCTACTTTGAACAAACGGTCACCATTCCAATCACCTACTCAAAAAGCCTCGTTTTCACGTGTCCGTTTAGCCGCGACGCTACGGAAAGTAATAACAATGGGTCGTCGTCGGGGAACCCCTTCCCTTTGACTACCCCCCCGACGGCGACGAAAAAGACAACACGGACGGATGATGACACAGACGGAGACGGCCACGACGTGGGGGAACACCTGCCCTCCCCATATGCTTGTGGCTGGTTCTGACCAGCACAGGCCTGTCCACCCCTTGTCCCCCCGCGTCATCCCTTACGTCCCTCCCTTCGCCTCGATTAGCCTAGTTGCATAAAATATGAGACGTAAAGAATATCCAATCAATCAATAACAATTAACCAATCACAACGAGGAAAGATCCGACGCGCGACATTCATGAAAACAAGACTTTCCTTTACAGTTTTATTTCTCGTCGTCGTTTCACGATATAGATGGTGCTGGTGATAAGGGGAGTTTCTAGAGAACTATGGAGCAAGATTGCACAGAATAAAGACAGGGCTGAAACTACTTGAAGCTCAGCTCCGACCTGGCGAGACATGGACTTGCACACGAGGGAACTTACTGGAGTAAACGTCGCCGATGTCGGGAGGAGACCGGGAGGACGCGTGACGGCGAGGCCGGGGGCTAGGAGTCGCCTCGTACCGTGGGACCTGGCCGGGGACTGACGCCTCGTAGCACACAGGGCCAGGGCGTCGCGGCGCCGCCTCGTGCGAGGTGAGGTCGTCTCAGAGTCGCTCGACGTCGGCGAGAACTCCCGACGTCGCTGCTGACTCGTCCCGTAGTAGTCGCTGTGCTTGGGGGAGTCATCCGGCCGCCTGGGGCAGGCTAGACGTCGCGACCTCTCTGACTGGGCATCAGAGGCTAGCTCGTAGTAGTCACTGTGCTTGGGGGAGTCATCCGGCCGCCTGGGGCAGGCTAGACGTGCGACCTCTCTGACCTGGGCATCAGAGGCTAGCTCGTAGTAGTCACTGTGCTTGGGGAGTCATCCAGCCGCCTGGGGCAGGCTAGACGTCGCGACCTCTCTGACTGGGCATCAGAGGCTAGCTCGTAGTAGTCACTGTGCTTGGGGGAGTCATCCGGCCGCCTGGGGCAGGCTAGACGTCGCGACCTCTCTGACTGGGCATCAGAGGCTAGCTCGTAGTAGTCACTGTGCTTGGGGGAGTCATCCGGCCGCCGGGGCAGGCTAGACGTCGCGACCTCTCTGACTGGGCATCAGAGGCTAGCTCGTAGTAGTCACTGTCGTCGGCGTCCTCGGGAAGGACGCAGAAACAATTCATCACCGTAGCAAGTTATCCTGTTCCTACCAAGCGTACCAAGCTATCAAAGGTGGACTGATGGGAATCACTTGGTTTTCATTGTTGTAAGTACCACCTCAGATCATTATGAAATTATTATTAAAGATGGCTGTGATTTAATATATTTGTTAGGGGGGCAGCTAGAGTTACCAACTAAAAAATAAATAAATACAACTAAATTTGTAGTATACCCACTCAGTCATATTATGGAGTTTTAATACTGTCCGTGGTCAAAGTGATTTTCAGTGAGGGACATTAAACCAAAGCGACCACCAAAGAACGATATTTTTTTATAACACATGATGGAATGAACATACATTTTTATTCTCGTGATATTTGGGCCGAATCTGACCAAACGGCTGGGGCTACAACGTTGGTAATGGCTTTGAGTATAGAACCTTGGAAAGGAGAGACCTTAGAAAGGATGATATATGATATGACATGATATTTATTGCTATTGTCATAGATATGTACATAAATCATGTAGATAATTAGACCCAATTAAAAACAAGATACATATTACTAAATGCATTTTTACGTAACATTAAAATAATATAAAAATAACACTTGCAAGTCAGTTACACATAGAATAGAATAGAATAGAATAGACAGTCTTTATTTTTGTTGTACAATGGGTTACATGGATAATGGATAATAATCATAAAAACACATGGACAAAAAGCAAAAAATGGCGGGGTTTCGATGACAGATCGTTCTTCCACCTAACCAGTGACTGACTTAGAATTAACTTAAATTATTTAATAACTTAACTTAAAATTAACTTAAAGAATACCTTAAAAACTAACAACACATATTTCAAGGTTACACATATTACTTGATACAAGCCTACACTTCACTTATGTTTGCAACAGTGCAGTAAAATAAAAAAAGAGCATTTATAATAAATATGTATGTCATGAAGTAGAAGTGTACCCAAGTGAGTGGTTTTGATTTAAACCTTTATTTCGGATTATTATGCTTTCCTTCTGTATTTTCATCAGGTGATTTTTGTAGTTAGTTTTAAAAGGAGGCCTACTGATTTAGTGCTCTTTAAGGCCAAAGGTAATTTGTTCCAAAGTCTAGGCCCGTTTATTGAAAAAGATGAGGAAGATTTGGAATTATGATGATTGAAGACGAGGTTTTTTTGTTTGGCGGGTGTTATGGTTGTGTAAGTTTTTGGTGAGGGAGAGTTTATGGTACAGATTTTTCGGAGTTTGAGTATTTACATTTTATGCATTAGAGTTGCCATGTGAAAATTTCTCCGATTTTTCATGTTTAACCATCCAAGTGCAGGGAGATGAGGTGATATTTGTTCTCTATAAGGTACATTAAGGATGAAACGTACACATGCGTTTTGGACCTTCTGGATGTCATATTCGAGTGATTTGTTTATGCCTGTGTATACATAATCACAATAGTCAAATACAGAGAGGCCCAGAGATTCTGCTAATAGTTTTTTGATAGGGATGGATAGCAACTTTCTGAAACGATATAGATAACGTAATACATAATGGTTTGTCATCCATATTACAATACAATGTGCAAAATGCTGTAGTAAGAATAAAATGTTAGTGTACATAAAAAATCTGGCAATAGGCCTATTTCTTCTAGGCCTACTTAGCTACAAGTTGTCCTCCAGATAAGGCTTTATCTTTTAAGAATTTTTCTACTTTATATTTAAAATTTGTAATGGTTGTTGTATTTTTTATTTCTTTGGGAAGTTTATTAAAAAGTTTAATTTTCATATAGTTGGAATTGTATTGGGCTAATGTAGTATTTTTATTGTGTTGTGTATGGACGTCATTATGTTGTCTTGTATGGTGTGAGTGGTATGTGTGATTTTTGTCCAGTGAATGAAAGTTTTTTTATGGTTATACACTCAATGGTAATGGTGATGGGTAACCGCCCATAAGAGCGCCGCAATAAGGTCGAAACCAAGAAGAGCGCGGTAATAAGGGCGACGCCCATAAAAGCGTAAGGGACAAAAGAGCAACAGACCAATTAGAGCGACGGACCTATAAGAGCGACAGACTAATAAGAGCGACAAGACCAATAAGAGCGAAAGACTAATAAGAGCGACATGTTAAAAAGAGCGACAGGCCAATAAGAGCGACAGACTAATAAGAGCGAAAGACCATTAAGAGCGACAGGCCAATAAGAGCGACAGACCAAAAAGAGCGACAGGTCTTTTTGGAAGCAAGTCTAAGTTCAGAGATTTCAAAGGTCCCCTCAAATTTTCATCAAGATCGCATTGCCGTTTGCCCGGTAGACGCGAACAAACAGACCAAAAATACAAAAAAAAAACAAAAAAAAAACACCCTAGCTTAATTTTTTAGGGGTCAGTGAAATTGAAGTCTTTGCTTCGCTCATACAAAAAGTCGCTCTTATTTTCATTTTGGCCTGTCGCTCTTATTGGCCTGTCGCTCTTATTGGTCTGTCACTCTTATTGACCAGCCGCTCTTATTGGCCTGTCGCTCTTATTGGCCATTTGCTCTTTTTGTAGTCGCTCTTATTGGCTAGTCGCTCTTATTTCCCTGTCGACCAGTTGGTCTGTCGCTCTTACGCATCTCTTACGGTCGGCGCCCTTATTTTCGCGCTCTATGGGCGGCGCGCTTGTTGCCGCGCTCTTTTGACCGTGAGCCCAACGCGACTGGTCGTTATTCATAATGCAAACAAAATGCGTAATCCCGCTTAGACGTTGGTGATCGCTGATTGGTAGAACACGTCACGTTGGAAGTTGTTACCATCGTGAAGTCAACAACCGCGCTACAATCTACTGAACACGCTTTTGAAGAAGAACAAAAATATTAAAGCAACATACATAATTATTGTCACCAGTTAATATGCAAGATTATTACAATTTTAGCCTAGATACTTTTGTAAATGGTACTAAAACCTACGTGTTGAGCACAAGTTGAGATCCTTGAGGAATTAGTTTAGTACTATTTTGTGTTTTAAAGTGGCAACACTGATATTAGCCGAGCGATGGCCTAGCGCAATGTTTTTTAGCGTACTACGCTCCTAACCTATGAGTTTTCCTTTTTGTCATCAACATGATCGAAGAATTAGTGGACGATTATGCAGGATACCTCAAGGTTGATTTAATGAAAGAGGTGAGTAACAGATATAAGCCTCTTTCAATTATAATGTAGGCTAGGCCTAGGGGCCCCCGTCGGTAGGCCTACTTGTTGTTGTTTGTTGTTGTTGTATCTTCCTTCTTCTACTGTTAACCATTATTTGATCGGTGGTAGCTAGGCCTAGGTTTCTCTTTCTTATCCTCCCTTGGTTTCTTGCCCCTCACACCCTTTCATCGAATCTCATTATCTTTTTCTTGTATTCCTTTAGTTCCTCAATGCTCATCCTCTTCCTCGTCTTCCTCTCTAGGGCCTAGGCCTAGGCCTAGCAGGTTCTCCCTTCGGCAGTTGCTATTAGGCTATTTTTGAATGCTTAACTGTTTTTTCCCCTACAATCCCTTCAGTCAGCCCATTCAATTCCACCACTGTCCTTGCCATGAAGGAGAACTTCCCTACGTCTGTTTTCCTGAATCCCCTCTCATACTTTCAATTGTGTTATCCCCTCTAGCATTGAGTGCGTTTTCCCTTACCTGCTGGACGTACTGAACCAGTAGCCAGCTTTACTGTAACCGTTCCGTTAACTGCTGTCAGCTGTGTGGCTGAGCGTCCGTAAATTGCTGGCCCAGCGCCTTCAGTAACTGGAAGTACTGGAGGTTTCTCGCTCAGTATCGCCAGTAAACCAGCTAGTGTCATGGCGGCGTTGAAATGTCAGTTTGCTTCCAAAGTTAATAAATTGCTTTATTTGTTCAGAAAAAATGAGATATTTGATATTGTACTGGAATAAAAATGACAATAATAATTCGGAATGAGCTAAGAATATTTATTTGCGAGCTTGCAATTAATGGGTCGATGACTTTAGGCCTAGGCCTAGGCCTAGGCTAGATGACGGCTTTAAATATTCCGCCAAGAGAATAATTTATTTGTGAAATCCATAACCGAGAATAAACGTGAAATCTTTTCATTTCTCTTCAAGTTTACCCTAAATAATTAATATCATGTTTTAAATTGACTGCACGATTATTTTTCTGACAGCTGCAGTGTTTGTGCTGGATGCTTTTACTGGGAACCATTCCGTTTTCTAGGCCCACTGGACCGCGCAGGCTAGCACTGTTGTTTACTATGCTCCCAGTAGATCCAGCAGGTAACGGAACGCACTCATTGTAGGCTATGTAGGGTCAGCTATGCAGTTCTCGACCACCTTTCGTCCTTAGTCAATAATTTGTAGGGATGGGATTTGACCGGTCAAATTCAAATTTGGTCAATTGACTGGTCAATTGACGGTCAATTGACGGTCAAATGTAAAAAGTCATAAATGTTATTTTCTTAAATAATTAGTGTATTTATTTTTTAAATGTTGTGGTGACAAAATATATTTTTATTTAAAAGCTTGTTAAATGCATATTATGTGCATATCATCATCGTCGATGCTGTCATCAGTCCCTTTCTCCGATTCAGCTTCAGCTTACCCA
The DNA here is from genome assembly GCA_024449915.1 of Sweltsa coloradensis. Lineage (NCBI taxonomy): Eukaryota > Metazoa > Arthropoda > Insecta > Plecoptera > Chloroperlidae > Sweltsa > Sweltsa coloradensis. The sequence continues at coordinate 7,524 of JAMZAV010007396.1, read as the reverse complement.
GAAGCTATTATATTCTATTTGTCTATTATAATTCATAATATAACTACATAATAAATAATAATAAAAAAAAATATTACCTAATTAAACATTTTTAATTGAAAAAGAAAGAAAGAAATGTTATCGTTTGCATAACAATTCATATTCAAATATAAAAATTCAAATAATTTTAAGTTTTAAAATGCAATATACACATGTTATCTTTAAGTCAATTGACAAAAGTATTTGACCAGTCATTTGACCGGTCAATTGACCAGTCAATTGACGGTCAATTGACATTGTGCAACCCTAATAATTTGTTCTATGATTTACTGTATTTCAGCCATTGTATCTCCGATATAGTAGTTGGGGAATGTCTCACAACGTTCCGGCGATCGAGGCTGTTCAGGGTAGTGTACTAAAACGTATCCTAATGTTTATATACTTCTGGTCGAATCAACCAACAATCGAAGGCTGCATCGAATCTATTCTCGACCTAGGCTTTTATTTCGTAACCTATTCTCGACCACCCACGTAACCAATTCTTGACCGCGGCAAATCCCATGTTAAACTTCGCCGAATATTGTCAAAATCAGAAATCGACCCAGAGTTTAATAGCATTATGAAAACGGTATAAATGTCCATCAAAATACATACGGTATTTCGGTGCATAACAATCAATAATGAGCAAAATAGACCATTTCCGACCACATACGCCACGGCCCTAAACCTAGTTCGAGAACCCATTTCCTTGCGGCCGAAATCTGATTACGTTCCGCCATGACAGTTGTCCCGTCACTGCCGTGCTGAATTCAAAAGGCCTATTTGAGGTGTAGGCCTAATTATAAGTTAAATACTAAAAGTAAAGGCAATTAACAATAATACAATGTTTAATAGTCAACATAAATGCAAACAGTATGTCCTGCCCCAAATAAACAGGAGAAAACCCTTTTCCGGTGCTGAAAATGTGCGACGCTGACGCTAACCTTGTTAGCGCGATCTATTTAGGCCACATTCTTTGAGTTGAGTCGAACCCATATCGTATTATTAAAAATTCAATATTCGATAGGGGTAATGTGGGTAATTGGAAACACTTTAGTGTTTTTAAACTTTGACCTTATTTTTAGGCTAGGGTATTGATAGGAGCAAAATTGTGCTTTGGGGTGTAAACTAAATCATGACACCAACAAGAATTTCATGGAAGAATATTGTATGGTATTTTTATTGCTTTTTTTAAAGACTCGAATTTGTTTCCAATTACTCCGGATATTGGGGTAAATGGAAACAGCCATGGTACAACTCGTAGACCCATAAGGAAACTAAAGTAGGGTAATTGGAAACAAAGCATTTTAAGCTGTGATTCTAACACAAAAAAAATTAATACATTATGATACAAACTGTTGATTCTGTGTAGGCCTACATTTAAAAAAAAGCTTCCGTCGCAACGCAGAATTGTACGGAAAATCTCAAAAGCATCACAAGCATGAAAATAAGGCTGTTGTATAAAAAAAAATTGTATTTTGTATTTAAATATTAATACAATCATCACTTAAAATTAAATTTACAAAAACTACATCAACAGATTGGTAAATTACCTACAAAAACAAAACATGCATCGATTGGGCAAATGGAAACGTTAGCTGCGTTTTTTTGGATTTCCTGTGATTTTGGAAAAAAAAAATTGAAATGCACATATTTTCAATGGCATCTTGGTGTGGGTCCAAGACAAAGTCCACAGTGCCAAGTTTATCTTTATTGGACCAGCAAATATATTATTTATCAATACAGAATCGTGGTCATCTCTTCGAGGGTATCTTTCCTTCCAAAACATGATAATCTGAAGCCTAAATAAGAAGGCTGTGTAGTCAGACACTGTTGCCAACTCACCTTACTTTTAAACCAAACATTTAAATGTGTTTCCATTTACCCCTGAAATTTGTCCATAGCTTAACATGGATCTTTTGGTTTTGTTTCCAATTTCCCTGTATGTTTCCAATTACACCTAATTTTATGTTTTCCCAAATTTCCCCCAAGTATGAGATAATAGGGGAATTGGAAACATTGCTTATCAGGAGAAACTATGATAATTATCTAAATTTCACCTGTACCATATTGTTGAACTAAATGTGTCTTTATTAATTCCATCCAAGAACAAATTTCTTAAAAACAAAATAAGGACCATAACAGGGGAAATTTGAGAAGTGTTTCAAATTGAAACAAGTTTTTGTGTAGAGGTTGGTTGCAATGTGTATGACATGCATATCATCTAACAGAAGAAGCTGTAACTACTACTTGCACATTTTCCATAAAGGTCTGGACCATGCTATCTAACAATTTTTTTTAAATTTGAGCTTCCCCTACAGAAGTTATAAAGGGCGTTTCCAATTACGCCCTGTTTCCAATTACCCACATTTCCCCTACATTTTAATTGTTTACGACGTCGATTTTTGTACAGTCTTCATGAAAACATCGATCCCGATCTAATCAAAGCAATCCACAGCTGTCAGCTGTCAGGGGAGCCAGTAGTGAGTTAAAGGGGCACGCTTATAAAACGTGGTAAGACCTGTTGTAGAGTACGCTGGGTCTGTATGGGATCCATATAGGAAAGGGAAATAGAGGAAATTGAGGCAGTGCAGAAAAGAGCGGCAAGAAGGGTCCTAAGGAAGGGTAACAGGTGGAAGGAGGAGGTGATAAATGGGCAGCTTGTAAGGACATATGATAGTGTTACAACCATGGTACAGGATCTAGGATGGGAAAAGCTGGAGGATAGGAGAAGGATCGGGCAGATTAGGGAAAATGTATAGGGTGACCAGGGCTCATGAAGGTTGGGGGGAAATAAATAGCCAACTAAGGAGGGCAAACTATGTTGCCAGAGGGGATCACAAGTGGAAGTATGAGAGGGGAGCATGGGCAACAGACATAGGCAGATACTCCTTCCTGGCTAGAAACGGTGGTCGAATGGAATGGCTTACCAGAGGGAGTTGTGGAGGAGAAAACCGTTAAAGGCTTTAAGAAACAAATGAAGCTGCTGCCGAAGGTAAATCCTGAACAGGGTCTAGGGAACAGGCAAGACTAGATCATGCCCATGATGGGATATGAAGAGAGAGAGAAAGGGGAAGCTAAGGGCAAGATGAAAGAAACTGGGCATGTAAAGTGCATAAGTGCAAAGGATTAGAGAAGAGTGAATAAGGCAAGCCTAGAAGAAGGGATAGGCCTACCCTATGTAGAAGGGAATGACTAAGTATGAAGGAACAAGGAAATGGAATTACAATAAGAAGGAAGGAAGGAAGGAAGGAGATAACAAACCTACCACCGACTTTAGTCATTTGTAGGGAAGAAACCAAATACCAAATACCAAATACATCAACACAACATGGTTTTATTTGATAAATAGGTGGCGTGCACGTTAGGGTGGTCGAGAATAGGTGATGGTCGAGAACTGCATACCTGACCCTAGCTTTCTTTAAATATTTATTTAATTCTGTCCAGCCTTCATCGTTCCTCGTAACTCTATACATTTTTCCCAGCCTGTAATTTTTTCTTTTGTCCTCTAGCTTCTCCCACCCTAGATCATTGACCATGCCTGTAACGCTTTCATATGTTCTTACTTCTTCCATCCTCCCATTGACAAGCTGTTCTCTCCAAGTTTTCCCTTTGCTTAGCACTCTTCTTGCCGCCCTTCTTTGTACAGCCTCTAATCCCATTACTTACCCTTTTCTGTACGGGTCCCAAATTGACCCTGCGTATTCCAAAGTTGGTCTTTGGTCTTACGAGTGTTTTTTGCATAGGCTAAATATGAGACGTTTTAAGCAATAGGCTATCCAATCAAATCAATCAACGAGTGTTTTATACGCTTTACCCTTAAGGTCCCTACTAGCCCCTTTTAGTGTTCTCATCACGAAGTTTAGAACCCTAAATCCTCTTTTAGTTACATCTTTCACATTATCTTCCCATTTTAATTTACTATTCAGCCACACCCCCAGGTACTTAATTACCGGTAGGCCTACACTACTCTCTCTAGGTCTTTTCCCATCAAGGAGTATCTTTCCCCATTTACTATTCCTACTCTTTTTCTTGTGAACCTAATCCACTTACATTTCCCTGTATTCAGGCTCATTGCATTCCTTATGGTCCATAGTCCCAGTAGGCCTAATTCTATATCCTCCCAAGTTTACCTATGTCTTCATCGCTTTTAATGACCCGATAGATAACGCAGTCATCTGCGAATAATCTCACTATTGCTCCCATGTCCTCCGCTAAATCGTTTATATATATTGTCAATAGGAGAGGACCCAATACACTTCCCTATGGTAGGTACCCCTAGTGTTGGGACATGAAAATTTTCATGAAAAATTTCAATTCATTGAAAATTTTCAAGGGCCGTGCACTGAAAATTTTCAAGTCTTTATTTTTCTTTTGTTGTTTTATTATGCAGTTGCCCAATTGGTATTTGGTATTTATGATTTGGCTAGCATCTTGCACAGCAATATGCCTAGGCCTAATATAGGCCTAATATCGGCAACTGCTAATGAGCAAACTGGCAAAATTTCACACTGGTCCAATGTCAACCAGGTAAAACTGAACCAGCAGAAATGCTCACTCCTATACTTTCATACTTACCAAAACCAGCCAACCCTCAGTCCACTAGTTAAGCTAGAAGGGAAAAGTTTAAAACAAACCCGTCTTACTGAATTTCTTGGATTAACACTAGCCGATACACTTGAATGGTCTACTCACATAAATAAAATTCGGCCTAAACTGCAACGAAGTTGCTTCATGTTACGCCGATTGAAGCACATAATTAGTCCCCAAATACTCAAATCAGTATAGGTATTATGCACATTTCTTCTCTCATATATCGTATTGTATTCTATTTTGGGGGGCCTCTTCTCAGTCACTGTGTCTTTTCAGACTACAAAAGAGAGCGATTCGATGTCTTGCCGGGGTCCCTCCGTTGACCCCTTGCCATGATGTATTCAGATCTCTGCAAATACTAACCCTACCATCGATACTCATTAATGAAGCAATTCTCTTTGTTTTGAAATTTCCCAGCTTATTCCCACAAACTCCTCCATCCACCACCATGCCACTAGAGGGCAACACAAAATATTTTTAGACCACCATAAACTCTCACTCTAGTATTTCAAAAGCCCACACTACCTATGCTCTCTAATATTCAACCGACTACCAATACAACTTAAAAACTCATGCTGACAATTTTAATAAATTCTGCCACATGCTCAAATTGTACCTCACAGATAAAGCCTACTACTCTATCGATGAATATCTGAAATCATAAATTAAAAATGTACTGTAAATTTCCACTACATTAGCCTATAGGCCTATATGACCCCTCATCAATAATTCTTCATTCTTCATTGCATTATACTTCATTCTTCTTATATCATAAACATATCAAACATATTTTTTGAATACTTTGTTGTTAAATACTATTAGTCACAGGACTAGTCTAGTTGTTTCTTCTCTTCTCTTTTTTTCTTATAGTATAGGCCCCTAGAAAGTTTAATGAATAAAATTATTGTTTTAAAGTAAAAATCTACGCTTTTTTATGTGGGGGCAATAAGGAACACTTATCTTTAGTTTAACACAATTAATGCGGGTTTTCCTGAGGGCCTCCCTTTTTTTTAAACTCTTCCCAGAATGATTAAATCATTTTAGGGTCAGGTAGTAAATTGAATTTAGTGACCCCACTAAGAGTTATAGGGCCTAGGAAAAGATTACTATCGCGAACGATATCGAAGTCATCCCTCAACGGCCAAGCAAATACATTGCCTCTGCGTTCTAGGAATTTCAGTTCATATTCCCGTGGTTGATGACTGTGTACTCTTGTAACCCTACCAACATACCACTTGCTTGGCTTATTGTATGAAGCCGCATAATAACTGTCAACTTCAATGTTTTTGGGTTTATTTAGGATCACTAGGCCTTCTGCTCGCCTTTCTGCATCATCGCTTGCATCATCGCTGCATCATCGCACACAGTGTAGGCCTAACTGGATATTGACATTGTACACTATACCTATACTATTCCAACATCTTTGCATTGTACTAATTCACGTCATACCTTCTAAAGTGTATCTTTGTTAGGGCTCCCATAATACAAAAACCCAAAAATGGGACAACTATTTTAGGGGACCAGCCGGGGGGTTTGGGGGCTTTGCCCTCCAAAATACAGCGCCGCAGGCGAAATTTTGAAAATAAGGTTTTTTTGAGTGTGTTTGGTGCGTTCTAGAAAAATAAGTACTAGTCTGAATGCGATACCAGATGAATGCATTTTTTTAGGAGTAAAAATATTTAACTCTATAAAAAATAAAAAATAAATGGGGTAGTGACGATATAGATCATGTTACAACCATGAAATGCACATTAGTTCGCGATCACGTTCAACAACAATGGGAAATTGTCGAAATTGTTGGTCATTGCTCTCTGAAGTGGGCAAAAAGTGGGATAATTCCTCCATTACTACGCGCCTATTCCTGAAAATGTTAACGTGAAACGAAATTAGGAGATACATTAAAGTCACAACACATTGTACACTCAACAATCCTTCAATATTCTTGTTACTTTTTTGCAAAAAAGGAAAATCTGTCTTATTTATCGGTAAAATGACACTTTCTTCTGACTTGTTTGCAGCCTGGATCTTGAACCTGACTTCATGAATCTTTATAGTTTCGTTTTTGTGAGTGGTTGGTACTGGCCATGGTCGGGGTGAAGAGTTGCATTGAGGCGCGCGATTCAATCTTTGACCATAAAAATAGCCGGTCGTTCGCCATTCTAAAAAACGGGACAATTTGGCGTCCCGCTACAGTGGCGGACACCACTCAAAAAAGGGACTGTCCGGCTAAACGGTACGAATGGAGCCCTATCTTTGATCTTCCTGCCTCCTTCATTTTTTAACATCATTTTTCGAATTATGATTACCAAACAGTCTTTAAGGTCTTGACTGATTTAGCTGAAATTAGGATAATAGGAGAGATGTTGTACTTAGCCTATTGACCTGCAAATTTCATACGATCGGAAATTTTTTTTTTCTTTTTTTTTTTTATAACCACGATCGGATTTTGTTCAAAAACTATACAGCAAACCGCCTGTGTATGTACATGTGTTTAAATATTTCAGTCGATCGGAAACGGTGCGACTGTACCAAGCGTACAGAAAAACAAAAAAAAAAACCATTGACCATAATATCAGTGAAGACGCTCGCTCAAAAATAAAAAAAAATTTTTACAACGGTGATGGAATGAGCCTTAGTAGACCTACGACTGCTTTGAGTGGACGCCTATTGTATTCAATCATTATGTACGGTCGTCGTCATCGGTAGCCTATAGACCTTTTTTTTTTTCAGCTCTCTCGGTAGAAGAGACATTGAGGCATGCTGACTAGATTAGAAGAATTTTGAGAGTTGATGACAATGGTAAGTTCATTAGTTGGGCATTGTAGCATTCCTATTCTGTAAAAATTCTAGGCCTTTTTGCATAAGGTATGAACTTTTCTCCCTTTTAAACCCTTTTGTTGGTTTTTAAGTTTT